>PVJS01003731.1:0-73617 GCA_004027185.1 Glis glis | reverse complement strand
GTGTGTGTGTGTGTGTGTGTGTGTGTGTGTGTGTGTGTGTGTGTTACTGGGGATGGAACCAAAGGCATTCTACCTCCAAACTACAACCTCAGCCCGATTTTATTTTTTATTTTGAAGCAGAGTCTCACTAAATTGCTGAGGGTCTCACTAATTTGCTGAGGCTGGCTTCCAACCCAAGATCCTCCTGTCTCAGCCTCCCAAATACTGGGATTACAGCGTGTGCTACTACGTCCAGCTGTGCAACACATTTTAAAGAGAGATGTTGCTCTTACTTTCCTTTTACAGACAGATGAAATCAACGCCGAGGAATGTTCAATCATAGATCAAAATCTTAGTAATTTCCAAAGTTGGGATTTGAGCCCAGGCCAGCCTCCCTCTGTGTCTTAGGTCAATGGTACCACTAGTACCATCTTCCAGGATGGTTCATGGTCTTGCTGACCACATGGCTTCCCTTGAAGCATTGGGGATTTTCCCCTCTTTGATGACCCCCCCTTTTTACAGAATATGCACTGGTGGCTGTCTCTGGGGTCTTCACAATCTCCCTAATCGAGAGATCGAGTCACTTACCGGAATTTTCAGAGCTCTTAGGAGTCCCATCATTTATTCCCTGGGGCTTATTTGACCTTGGAGGGCAAGGGCCAAAATATTGGCTGCGTTCTCCTTAGCCTTTTTATTTCCTGATTGTTCTCCGAGTCTTAGTTTTTGAACACCCAGAAGGTCAGTTTCATCAGTCCTTTTTAATGAATAGGGGTCAACATTATAGCCTATCTGTTTTCCAGGTAATGGCTATCAAAACATTGTTTAGGTTATTCTGTTAGAAGTTGTATAGCTGTAATATTAACATAACAATTACAAAGATATACAAGAAAAAAAAACTATTAGGGACAAAACAAACCCAGTTTGTATAATAGTTCTGATAATATCTGATGACACAAAACCCCAATTAGATGACAATCATTAAAAACACAAACAACAACAAATGCTGGTGAGGATATGGAGAAGTAGGAACTCTAATACACTGTTGGTGGGATTGAAAATTAGTGCAACCACTTTGGAAAACAGTGTGGAGGATCCTCAGAAGAATGGGAATAAACCTTCCTCATGACCCAGCAGTACCACTCCTGGGTATCTACCCAAAAGAATGGAAACCAAACTACCAGAGTAATGCATGCGTATCTATGTTTATAGCTGCACAATTCACAATTGCCAGACTATGGAACCAGCCAAGATGTCCATCAACAGATGAATGGATTACAGAACTATGGGTGTATACACAATTGAATTTTACTCAGCCATAAAGAAGAACAAAATTATCTCATTTGCAGGGAAATGGATGGAATTGGAAAACATGCTTAGTGAGATTAGTCTCAGAAAGTGAAAAGTCGGATGTTCTCCCTAATATGCGGAAGCTAGGGAGAAAACGGGACATAGGAGGGATTCCACACAAAAGAGGAGAAACTAGAGTGAAGAAGGTGATGTGACTGAGGGAGATGGGAGGGGGGAAGAGAAAAACACCCTAATGCACATGATGTACATACACAAACTTATCAAAGTCAATCACTATGCTGAGCATTGGAAGGAGGGAAAGGGGAGGGAATAGGGTGGGTTATTGTTTTAAAGAAAACACAGGAAATTGTTTTAATAAAATGCCAATAAAATTCTAGACTAGTTTTTAAAAAATTTTACCAAGAACAGATGAATATCTTAAGAAAACCTAACTTTTTTTGGTACTGGGGATTGAACGCAGGGGCATTCCACCTCCAATCTACACCCCAGCCTGATTTTATTTTATTATGAAGCAGGGTCTCACTAGGTTGATAGGAGTCTCACTACTTGCTGAGGCTGTCCTCGAACCTTCGATCCTCCTGTCTCAGCCTCCCAAGTACTGGAATTACAAGTGTGTGCCACCACACCCGGCTTAATTGTTTTAAACATAGAATCAAAGCATTAAATGTGACTCTTAGAAAACCCTTTAAATAATCTTCTTAATTATAACCAACCTTAGTACACATATAAAATTTCTTTTATACATCTTATCCTTTACAAATCATTTGCAACTTCCTCAAACCCTCTGCAACTTGCTTAACTCTTTGTTTTTTGTTCTCATCTTTCTCTTCCCCTATGGGATAATTCGGTCCTTTAGAACAAAAATATTGCCATACAAAATCCTTTCCTCTTCCTTTTAACCTAAAAGCATTTTCCTCTTCCTTTTAACTTTTTAAATTAAAATACTACCTTATACTAATATCTCCTTTTATTTATTGGTTTTCCTTTTGTTTTAACTTTTTTTTTAATTTACTGCCTTTGAGCCTGCTTTTATCTTAACTATGGCTGACCCCTGGAACATGGCCGACTCAGCACAGTTGCGGGATTGTCCCAAACCAGCAGGTATTACCGCTGGGTTCGCTTATGGTGTCTTGGAGCCCCAGCACCTCCTTGGACTCTGCTTTGTCCTCCACATTCTGGTAATCCATAATGATCACACTGATGGGGCTCCTGGCCAGGTTGGATGCCCAGCGGGCCTGATGTGGCCTCCCCTGGCTATTCCTGAACTCTGGTGACCTCCTGCCTGGAGGGCATGGTCCAGACGGCCTCCTCCACAGCTTCCTGGGTCTCTGCAGCCCTGGCGTGAACCTCGCCTTACTCAGTGATCTCATCCGCTTTGTAGATGAGTTTGTCCACCTCAGAGGAGATCAGCGGGTGGGACCGTGCACAGCATGAACCACTGCCTTTTTCTCTGTACCTCCCTTCAGCCATTTTGCTTTCTTTAACAATGTCATCTCTCTGGGCCCTGGTTTTACATATACCTTTCTGGCCAAACTGCAAATCTATAAAGTCTTTTTGCTCCCGAAATTCAAAGTACAAAAATCAATACAATCTTAATTGGCTAGCTTGGCAAAACTAATTTTTAATAATATCTTTTACCTTACCAAACTCAGATAAACTTATTAGAGATGTATAAGTCACATGAACTAAAAGATATTTAGATCCATTTTTAAATTTATGAGCGCTCATTGATCTATAATTAATATTCCAATACTCATTTAGCCTGAACTTCTAACAAAAGACAGGTAGTCGTAATATGGGCTCATGGGTCCCGATGAAACAATAATGCTTAATCATTCTTTGTTTCTTTTTGCCTTAAGTCTCAGGATTATCTCCCTAGTGTGTAAGCATTAACTCAGGGGGCTGTCTGAGGGAATCTTATCGTTTTGTCTCCCTTGCAGGATTTTCAGGCGCTTCTTAGCAGTAGGCAGGTCGGTACAATTACCGGCTAGGTCTGCAAAGACTATTGTTATGCTGCATGAAGCCGCCAACGGAACCTCAGTTTGGGACTCCACACTCATTTTGTGACTTTAAGCACATCTTGTTCACACTCGCACAGCTCCGGAAGACCTGACCACCAAGGAAATACTTTGCTTTCCCCCCTGCCCCGGCTTGGCATTTCTTACTTTGTTTAGCACTCGAAATCATGTGGTTGGCTGTGGTATTTGCTTAAGCCTTTTCCTGCTTTGCTGAGAGACTTTTACCACCGGGTGTTAGCCAGTTAGGGACCTGCCACACCGCTCTGCACGCTCAGGGGCGACCGAGGCAGTAGGACGCGTCCACTGTGAACTCATGCTCATCGCGAAGAACAGAGAACAGCGACGGCCTGGGGAAAGGGCACGAGGGGGAGGTCCAGGGCAGCAGAGAGCCCTGGCCCGCTGCCTTCAGAATAGGAACTTCATTCTCAGCCGGGCGTGGTGGCACAGGCCTGCTATCCCAGTCCTCAGGAGGCCGAGACAGGATTACAGGTACAAGGCTAGCACCAGCAACTTAGAGAGAACATGTTTCAAAATAAGAAATATAGGCCGGGCATGGTGGCGCATGCTTGTAATCCCAGTACTTGGGAGGCTGAGACCAGAGGATCCGGGTTTGCGGCCAGCCTCAGCTGAGCTTAGTGAGGCCCTCCGCAACTTACTGAGACCCGGTTTTAAAATAAAGAATAATAAAAAAAAAAAATCGGGCTGGGGTGTAGCTCGGAGGTAGAATGCCCCTAGGTTCAATCCTCAGTACTGCAAAATAAGAAATATAGAACTGGGCGTGGTGGCACATGCTTATAATCCCAGTACTTGGGAGGCTGAGACAGGAGGATCGCAGGTTCGAAGCCAGCCTCAGCAACTTAGTGAGACTCTCAGCAATTTAGTGAGACCTTGTTTCCAAATAAAATATAAAATAGGTTGATGGGTGTAGCCCAGAGGTAGAAAGCCCCTGGGTTCCATCCCCAGTACCACACACACACACACACAAAAGAAATATAAAAGGCTGGGGATTAGCTTGGAGGTAGAATGTCCGTGGGTTCAATCTCCAGAAAAAAAAAGAAGGAAGGAAGGAAGGAAGGGAGAGAGAGAGAGAAGGAAGGAAGGGAAGAAGGAAGGAAAAGAAAAGGAACAGTCCCTTTCCTGTGCCAGTGTCCGATGATGAAATGGGGCCCGGAGTTCATGGGCTCAGAGGCTGGTTACCACATTCCTAGGCTATTTCCAGCCCTCCGCTGCACACAGCGACACCCTGGCATGACGAGGACTTCAGAATCCTCCGAATTCCATGCACATCCGCCAGCTTCCCGGCAGGAAGAGGCTTCCGTGGCTCTCTGACCAGAAGCTGTCATCCGCAGCCTTCGCAGCCCCCTCCTGTTTCATTGACCACAGTCAGCGAGGCCCGTGGGCCCACTCTGGGGGCTGGCATGGCGGGGGAGCGGAGTGCAGCGGGCTGCGGGGAAGGGGGTGGGCCCCTCACCACGACCCCGAGTCTGTAAGGAAGGAAGAAGTGGGGCGCAGAAGTCCTTACAGAGGCAGCCGCGATGCTGCGGGCGATGCCCACCCTGAAGCTCGCGGGAGCAGTGGAGTGCATTTCCATCTTGTCCTTACCACCTTTCACAAACCACACTGGGGAGACCTGGCAAGACAAAGCCCACGCAGCCCGGCGAGCTCCTGAGCTCCAGGTGAGTGGGTTCTGCTCTGTGGGCCTCGCATCTGCAGACAGCTCAAGCCGGCAGCTAGAGCAGGGAGACGGCTCTGGCCTGCTCAGGTACTGCGTGGCATCTGCCCTCTTTTGTTCTGCTGGCTCTATTAGCAAGAGCTTCTGCTTGGACGTTCTCATCATTTGGAGCAAGCCTGCTCCTTTGTTGTTGTTTGTTTGTTTGTTGTGGTACTGGGAATATCTCTGAGCTGTACCCCCAGCCCTATTTTTTTTTTTTTGCAATACTGGGGATTGAACCCAGGGGCATTCTACCTCCGAGCTACACCCCCAGCCCTATTTTTTGTTCTTTATTTTGAAACAGGGTCTCACTAAGTTGCAGAGGGCCTCAACAAGTAGCTGAAGCTGGCCGCAAACACTGATCCTCTGGTCTCAGCCTCCCAAGTACTGGGATTACAAGCGTGCGCCACCACACCTGGCTCCTATTTTTTTTTTTTTAATTTTGAAACAGGGTCTCGCTAAGTTGATGCAGATCTTACTAAGTTGGCCTTAAACCTGCGATCCTTTTGCCTCAGCTTCCCAAGTCCTGGGCTTGCAGGCCTCTCTAGTCTTTAAAAATGGTTACACCTGGTTTAGCTGTAAGGTTTATCTGGGAACATCAACACGAGCTTTATGTTGTCTGCAATTTGTTGGCATGTCCTCTCAAAATTCCCAAATTGCCACGTAAAGGCAGACATTGCAATGTCCGATTCCACTGGTGAAATTTAACACTAAGAACAATTATGAGCCACTAGAAATTACATTCAATAATCCCCAAAGTTCCAAACATACTAGTCTTGGGTGATGCTGGGAGAATGGTTTTATTATGACTAATTAGACGCTACAATGACCAGGAATGCGATGTGCTTTTGTTTGCTTTGCCCTATTTTTAAAGACCGAATAAAAGGTTTTCACATATGAAATCTAGAGCTGTCCTCCTTAATTACCAGAACCTAATGTTTTAAGGTTTTAACTGAATAATTGCAGGTTTTCAGCGGGCAGCGGAGGCGGTAATTCCACCTTTGACCAGTAGAGGGAGGAAAAGAGCCGCCCGAATCAAGGCTCTGTGGGCTGGTCAGGCTCAGGAATCAATTAAGGAAACACAAGAATCCAGAGGAAAATCGTCAGGTCAGAGAGCCAGAGGCACAGCTGGGGCTGATGGCCTGCATCAGCTTTTTGACACCTCCTTATAATGAAAGGAAAAAATGTGAGGGGACAAACCGTATACTTCCCACATCAAAACATTATCAGAGCCGCTCCCAATGCACCTGTTTTCTTCCTATAAAAATGTCTGTACTTTGTTGAACTTAATTTCATAAGTGAGTTGTTAGCTTCAGAGATACAAAGTCTGGTCTGTGGGGTTTTACACAGCATTAAATTCGAAACATATCAGCCCTGGAAATTTTGTTTTCATATTTTCTGACTCGTATTTCTGAAGTTTTCTTTTTTTATTCTTTGGGGTTTTTTTTTTTTTTTTTTTTTTTTTTTTTTTTTTTTTTTTTTTTTTTTTTTTTTTTGCTGTGGTACTGGAGATTGAACCCAGGGGCATTCTACCTCCAAGTTACACCCCCAGCCCTATTTTATTTTTATTTTGAAACAGGGTCTTGCTAGGTTAATGAGAGCCTATTTGCTGAGGCTGTTCTTGAACCTGCAATCCTCCTGTCTTGGCCTCCCGAGTTCTGGGATATGTTTTCAAAGTATTAGAGCATGAGGTGACTTTAAATATTACAAATTAAAAGTTTACACAGAGAGAGAAAGAGAGAGAGAGAGAGAGAGAGAGAGAGACAGAGAGAGACAGAGAGAAAGAGAGGCAGAGAGAGAGACAGAGAGACAGAGAGAGAGACAGAGAGTGAGCGTGCGCGCGAGCTGGGGCTGATGGTGCTGGGATCCAGGGGAGGTCATCATGTCAGCAGAGGCTTGTGTTTCCAGAAGGGACACAAGGACAAGCAAAGCAAAGACTGGTAGATTTGCATAAGATAGGAGTCAGGCCAATTATGGTGGGTCAAGAGTTATAAAAGTTTAGCTGGGTGCAGTGGTGGATGCCGGGAATTCTAGTACTTTGGAGGCTGAGACAGGAGGACTGCAGGTTCAAGGCCAGCCTCAGCAATTTAGCAAGACCCTGTTTCAAAAATTTTAAAAAAAGGGCTGGGGGTATAGCTCAGAGGTAGAATGCCCCTGGGTTCAATCTCCAGTACAATAAAAAAAAAAGAGTTATACAAGATTAATGGTATTGATGGATTTCTGAGAGATGTAGTTTTTTATTTTGCAAATAACATTTATAGGTTATGGTTACAAAGATAAGACATATTCATTGTAGAAGATCTGGAAACTAGAGAATAGTGTGCAGAAGAAGTAAAAGTCATGTATCATTGTACCAATCAGAGATAACAATTTTGGTAAATATATATATATTTTAATACTGGGGAATGAACTCAGGGGCATTCTGCCTCTGAGGTACTCCCAACCCTTTTTAGTTTTTATTTTGAAACATGGCCTTGCTAAGTTGCTGAAGGTCTTGCTAAGTCTCCAAGGCTGGCCTCAAACTTGCACTTCTCTTGTCTCAGCCTCCCACGTACTGGGATTACAGGTATGTGCCGCCATGTCCGAATTTTGGTCTATATTCTAACCGTCATAGCTATCAGTCATCTATCTACCTAAACAAAGCTGGGATAATCCATATATGCTCCTGTGAAGAGTTGGGCGTGCGCAGGATGGACCAGGCCCGGGGAGGGCGTGAGGACTGTGTGTGGCCGGGGACTCTATCTCCTTGTGAGGCGCTGTCGGGGACTCACAACCTTCCTCACCCTCGAGCTCCTTCGGTCCCCTCGCCAGGGCTGGGCTTGAGGTGAGTTAGAAGAAGTCAAAGAAATAGGTAGAAAGGAGCTGGGAGCCATGCATGGTGACTCACGCTTGTAATCCCAGTACTTGGGAGGCTGAGACAAGAGGATCCGGGTTCGTGGCCGGCCTTAGTGAGGCCCTCCGCAACTTAGTGAGACCCTGTTTCAAAATAAGGAATAAAAAAAATAGGGCTGGGGGTGGAGCTCAGAGGTAGAACGCCCCTGGGTTCAATCCCCAGTACTGCAAAAAAAAAAAAAAAACCAAAAAAACAAAAAAGGGCGGCAGGGGTGTAGCTCAATGGTAGAACACCCTGGGGGTTGGATCCCCAGCACCACAAAAAAAATTTTTTTAAATAAGTGCTAAACTGGGTGTAATGATTCACACCTGTAATCCCAGTCCTTGGGAGGTCGAGACAGGAGGATAGAGGCTAGCTTCAGCAATTTAGTGAGACCCTCAGCAACTTAGTGAGACCCTGTTTCAAAATAAAAAATAAAAAGGGCTGGGAGTTTAGCTCAGAGGGAGAATGCTCCTAGTACTGAAAAAAAAAAAAAGAAAGAAAGAAAGAAAGAAAGAAAGAAAAAGAAAAACAGTGTGCTGATGCTGTGAGCCGTGGCCAGGGAGACATCAGCCAGCACATCCTTTCCCAGGATGCCTGTCCACCCTGCTGCAGGGTGCTCAGCAGCCTTGACTAGGTCCTTCCTGACCTCCCCCGCCCGTGGGTGAGGCAGCCAGTGCCCTCCAGCCCCACGCCCTGACCCAGGGCCTTCCTCGCAGCATCCCAAACTCTGCCCCATGGTCCCACCCCAATAGATTTCACCCCTGGAAACCTCCATAGGTAGGACTCCATGGATTCTCGCCGTGCGTTTGAATGATCATCCCCGTTGTCTCTGCTCAAGAAGCAAAACACGCATGGCTGCCGTGACCACGCCGTCCTGCGCGTTCGTGGCTCACAGAGGGCCGCACTCCTGTGTGCTGCGCGTTGCTATCAGATGTTACTTGGGAGAAAGTTTCCAATGACGGGGGCAATTGAAGAGCTCAGTCCACATCTCTTAACTCTATTGACCTTGATCGAGTTATTTTCCTGCAAAAATGGACCGTTCCTGCCCTACTTAAACTGTTTCGGAATGGAGAAATAATTGAAATCTCTGCCCAGTCTATGTAACAAAGTCAGGGCAACCTAAGTACCAGGGTCTGATAAAGACGGTGAGAAGGCCAGAGAGCTGCAAATCCAACCCAGCGACATCGTGCAGAAACGATGCTGGGGCTCCTCGCGGAGGGAATGTCGTGCCCGGTGAGTGCCTGGGTCCCCCGCCGGCTGCAGGCTTCAGTCCCACCAGTGCGGCTCTCCAGGGTTGGGAACTTGGGCTCGCTATGGAATTTATCCAAGTGTTAGTTGCCTCCTTTCTGAGATGGGAAAGATAATAGGTTTTGCAAAGATTGGCAGAAACAATTCATGCCCAACACTCCACTGGGTCCCAAGACACACAGCACCCGGCCTGGTGTGGGCATCTCGAGCCACCGTTGAGTTCAGATACTCCGCCTTCACAGAAGTCTCCACTGTTTTATTGGGGGGAAACCAGAATTATTTTTTCTACTGAGGATTGAACCCTGGGCATTCTACCTCCGAACTACATCCCCAGCCCTTTTATTTAAAATTTTTTTTCTTGTTTTGGAACAGGGTCTTGCTGGGTTGCTGTAAGTCTTGCTATGTTGTTGAGGCTGTCCTTGAACCTGCGATCCTCCTGTCTCAGCCTTCCAAGTACTGGGATTCCAGGCGGGTGCCACTACCAGGCTCTTTGGAAAAGCTCCTCTGATCTGAAAACCGGGAGTACACAGGGAAATGCTCAGTCTTTGTGTTTGGGCGGCCATTCCTTTAGCATACGTGCTGCTCCACGTTAAGTTCAGCGCTTCACAGCCTCTCGCTGTGGCTCTCGCCCTGGGTGAGGACTCCTGGGCTGTGGTCTCCTAGACGTGCATTTGTAAGGGGCTCCCAGGCTGTGGTCACCCCCTAGATGTGCATTTGCAAGGGGCTCCCAGGCTGTGCTCTCCTAGATGTGCATTTGCAAGGGGCTCCCAGGCTGTGGTCTCCCCCTAGACGTGCATTTGCAAGGGGCTCCCGGGCTGTAGTGTCCTAGACGTGCATTTGCAAGGGGCTCCCAGGCTGTGGTCTCCCCCTAGACGTGCATTTGCAAGGGCCTCCCGGGCTGTGGTTTTCTAGGGAAGGAGCGTGGGCCACCCCGGTGACCCCGCGGCAGGGTGATCTGTGCTCCGGGCAGCATTTTAGCCAGCGCGTTAGAGGAAGCGAGAAAAGCAGAAAACAGTTAGAGAAAGACGTGGGCGGATGCACTTTTGGGAAGGACTTTGACACGGTCGTGGGCGGCACCAGGGCGCCCTGGGCGAGGATCCTGCGTCCTGCTCTACCGCGCTCTGCCGCTAGGTGGCGCCGAAAGCCCAGGCTCGGCGCCCGGCCAGGCCGCGGCCGGAGGAGAGGAGGGACCAGCCTCCGAGGGGCGGCGACAGGGGCGGGCCGAGGCTGCTTAAAGGCCGAGCCCGCGGGGCAGGCTGCGGTCCCGGCGATGGCCCTGAGCTCCGCCGCGTCCCAGCCCGCGGATGCCCGGCCCAGGCTGAGCGCCCTGCAGGACCCGAGCCCGGGGAGCGCACCGGTAAACAACCACAACTTTGCAATTCCCTTGAAATCGCCCGGAGACAAAATCATGCCTACCCTTGTATGTGGAAGAGAGCAGAGAGGTGGCAGGTAGCTAGTGCAGTGAATTTTTAATTTTAATGATATTTAATATAATAGTATCATTGGCTGATATCTCGGGGATAGGACTGGATGGAAATATATAACGAATGAGTGAGTTCAAGGCATGCTTCTGAGTACTGATATGAATGGGATGATGAGAGGATTTCTCTCTCAGAGGTGGCCTGACTTGGGAGGGCAAAGGGATTTTTGAATCAGTGGGAAGAGCGAGATTGAACAACAAAGGGCGGGGGTGTCTCGCTCCAGTAATTGATAAATGCAAACCGCTGGTTTCTTCGTGCTGTGCCTACGTGCATTTATACAACTGTCTATTAATCAGACTCCCTGGAATTTCAGAGATGCAGAATTCAGGGGGAAGATTTGTTGTAGCATGTGTATGCAATGTGGGCATGCAAGGCAGAGTCCCTCGTATACATGACGATGCTCAGCCACAGGCCACTTGGCTGGTCTCACTCCCGGCCATGGCGCTGGAATCGCAGTGGGCGTGAGGAGTGTTAGGACCATTGCTAAGAACGAAAATATGTCTATCTTAAGAAATCTGAGCTCACTTGAGGAGCAAGGGGTGCAGTAGCCTAGGAATGTGACAATCTGGAAACTGGCTGGAATTCTATGAGATTTTTTTTTTTAATAGGTTACAGGGGACGCTTTTGAGAACAAACTTGAGTCCCAGGACAACAGGCATAAAAAGCAAAACAGTCATAAAAGCAAAGCCAGGCGTGGTGGCACACACTGGGGAGGCTCTGAGACAGGAGGAAAGCAGGTTCGAGGCCAGCCTCAGCAATTTAGAGATCTTGTTTGAAAATGAATAAAAAAGTCTGGGGGTGTGGCTCAGAGGTAGAACGCCCTGGGTTGGGTCCCCAGCACCTCCCTCCTCCTCTGATGCCTGCGTTCGTTCATCCATCCATCCATCCATCCATCCATCCATCCATCCTGCTGGCTCTGGGCATACTGCTGTATTTTGTTTTATTTTTGGTCCCCTCTTAACCGCTTTGGCTGGTGAAAACCCTGTCTTACAGTAAACCCGCGGCCATGAACTCCTCATTCCCGACGCGTTTCTGGGACCCCATGGGCAACGCCACGGAGGCCGGCCTGGGGGGGCCCGGGTCGCTCTCCAGCAACGCCTCGGCGGCCTGCGAGCGCATGGGCGTGGCGGTGGAGGTGTTCCTGACGCTTGGCCTCCTCAGCCTCTTGGAGAACATCCTGGTCATCGGCGCCGTGGCGAGGAACAAGAACCTGCAGTCCCCCATGTACTTCTTCGTGTGCAGCCTGGCGGTGGCCGACATGCTGGTGAGCATGTCCAACGCGTGGGAGACCGTCACCATCTACCTGATCCGCAGCCGGCGCCTGGTGCTGGCCGACGACTTCGTGCACCGCATGGACGACGTGTTCGACTCCATGATCTGCATCTCCGTGGTGGCCTCCATGTGCAGCCTGGTGGCCATCGCGGCGGACCGCTACGTGACCATCTTCTACGCGCTGCGCTACCACCACATCATGACGGCGCGGCGCGCGGGGGCCATCATCGCCGGCGTCTGGGCCTTCTGCACGGCCTGCGGCATCGCCTTCATCGTCTACTGGGAGTCCACCTCCACGGTCATCTGCCTCATCGCCATGTTCTTCACCATGCTGTGCCTCATGGTGTCCCTGTACATCCACATGTTCCTGCTGGCGCGCAGCCACGTCAAGCGCATCGCCGCGGCGCCCGGGCACCGCGCCCCGCCGCCGCGGACCAGCATGAAGGCGGCCGTCACCCTCACCATGCTGCTGGGCGTCTTCATCGTGTGCTGGGCGCCCTTCTTCCTGCACCTCATCCTCAGGCTGGCGTGCCCCCACAACGTCTACTGCGTGTGCTTCATGTCGCACTTCAACCTGTACCTCATCCTCATCATGTGCAACTCGGTCATCGACCCGCTCATCTACGCCTTCCGCAGCCGCGAGATGCGCAAGACCTTCCGAGAGATCCTGTGCTGCCAGGGCCTCCGCGGCGCCTGCGGGTGCCCCGGCCGGCACTAGGGGGCGCCCTGCCCGCGCGGCTTCCCGCACGGTCACCGGGAATCCGGACTGCCCAACTCCGTCATCTCCTCTCCAGCTTAAACGTGTGCTTAAGATGTACTCCTTAGCGGGGAGTGGTGGTGCACGCCTGTAATCCCAGGACTTGGGAGGCCGAGACAGGAGGATCGCAGGTTTGAGGCCAGCCTCAGCAACTTGGCATGACCCTGTTCAGGTTTGAGGCCAGCCTCAGCAACTTGGCAAGACCCTGTTCAGGTTTGAGGTCAGCCTCAGCAATTTAGCGAGACCCTGTTCAGGTTTGAGGCCAGCCTCAGCAATTTAGCAAGACCCTGTTTAGGTTTGAGGCCAGCATCATCAACTTAGCAAGACCCTGTTCAGGTTTGAGGCCAGCCTCAGCAACTTAGCAAGACCCTGTTCAGGTTTGAGGCCAGCCTCAGCAACTTAGCAAGACCCTGTTTCAAACAAACAAACAAACAAACAAACAAACAAACAAACAAACAAACAAATGTATATATATGTATATGTGTGGGGGGGGGCTGAGGGTATAGCTCAGAGATTGAATGCCCCTGGGTACAATCCCCAGTACCAAAACAAAACAAAAAAATTACTAGGAATCCAAACCGCATTCCCTTAATTTCTTTTTCAGCTCAAACTTGTACTTGAATTGTACTCCTTAACCAGGAGTGGTGGTGCATTCCTGTAATCCTAGTACTTGAGAGGCTGAGAGAGGAGGATCACAGGTTTGGAGTCAGTCTCAGTAATTTAGCAAGACCCTGTTTCAAAAAAACAACAAACAAACAAACACACAAACAACAACAAATATATATAAGTATATATAAATATATAAGTCATATATATATATATGTAGCTCAGAGGTAGAACACCCCAGGGTTCAATCCCCAGTACAAGAAAAAAAATCGCTAGGAACCCAGAGTGCATTCCCTTGGTTTCTCTCCCAGCTCAGATCTGTGCTTAAGCCGCACTCCTTCCCTCCTGTGGTCGCCGTCCTGTCAAGCACTCCTGCGTTGCCTATCGTGTTGGGATGGCTGTGACAATCTCCCACTGTCCGTTCCCTTCTGCTTTTCTACTCCGCCTCCCACTTCTAGGGCACCGTCCGTCCTCCATCTGCTAGATGTTTCCTGAGTGTGAGTCGAAGTGCGATCAAGGACAGGCTGTCACTGAAAGGAAAACTGTGAGTTGTGACACCGCGGAGCATTGCTGTCTCGCCCCAGAGACAGGTCCAGCTCTTGGTTCCGTTCACATAGGAGTCAGGCATGGTTTTCTGGGAAGGATACGTGGTTAAGTCCTTCCATTTGAAATGCCTGTTCAATTGTTGTGGTGTCTCTAAGCTCCTCTTTCCTGAGCTGTTGGCTTTATGGCTTGTATTTCTAGCTCTTTGAGGATGGAATTTCCTTAATTATACTTCGGTCATGGGTTTTCATTTGCCCAGACATCAACCTGTGCTGCAGGCTTGCCTTGTGCTGGGAATGTCTCTGGGGGCTCTTCCTTACTGTCTTATTCTGACTCGATCCAGGGTTCTCACATGAGAACTGGGGTGCCTCAGGGGCCTTCCCCGCTCCCGCGCATGCCCCCTGTGCTGAAGCTCTTTTTGGCTTTCTCAGACCGGGTGTGTCCTGGTGTCTGAAGCCTTGCAGCCTCTCAGTCTGACTCCAGCAGCCATTGAAGGCCCCTGTTACCCAGAGAGCCCCATCTTCTCCAGCCTGGAATGGACGCGGAGCCCGGGCGCTGGTCCGACTCCACCGCTCACTGACCATGTGGCCTCACTCACTTCAGGTTCTGTGTCAGAGCTGACCTCCGGGATGGTCCTGAGAACGGCAGGAGAAACTGCGAGAACTTCTTGCAGGTTTCTAAGGCACCATAAGGAATTCCTTTTATGTATTGGTTTATTTCTGCAATGCTGGGATTGAACCCTGGGGCGCACACATGCTAGGCAAGTGTTCTACCACTGAGCTACACTTCCAGCTCCAGATGGAAAAAAACTAAGGGGGCATGCTGGGGTCAGTGGTCAGAGCAGTGGCCTGGACACCAGGGGGCTTGCTGTGTGGCCTCTGGGCCCAGGTCATCATCTGAAGGAAGACCGGGGGTCGCTCCAACTTCCCTGTTCTAGTCTGTCTGTCTCTCTGTATTGAGGATTAAACTCAGGGGCGTTCTACCTCTGAGATAGACCCCTAGCCCTATTGTATTTTTTATTTTGAAACAGGGTCTCACTAAGTTACCATGCTGGTCTCGAGCCTACGATCTTCCTGCTTCAGCCTCCCAAGTACTGGGATTACAGGTGTGCACCACCATGCCTGGCTCATGTCCTGTCTCTTAATAGCTTCTTGGCATTGGGATTTTCTCTTTGATTTGGACACTCACATCTGGACTACTCCCAGTGAAAATGTAATAATGAAACATAAACAAAGCACTGGGTCATTGGGTCACAGAACAAGGAGCTACCGGTACAAAGAGGGACCCTCCTGTGGAAGCCTTTTGGGGCAGAGAAACTTCCTGGGTGCAGTCACATAAATGACTTACGGACAGAACCCTCACCCTTTGGGAGCATGGCTTCTCAAAAGAATGATGCTGGCATCTACAGGAGAATGCAGATGACGGCCACATCTTTGGAAACTGGAAAATTAGTAGGTTGATGGATATTGAATTTGAAGGGGCATCTGGCCCTTTCAAATGTTTTGTTTCTTTTTGCTGAAGATTCACGTGTGGAGCCATGAGCAGGGAGTCAGCGATCGCAGCGCAGCCATCGTGAGAGACCACAGCCAGTGTTTCTGTGGATGTTGCTGCGGATGTCTTGCAGGAATCCGGGCTCTGAGAAAGCTGCCTCTCTTCTCTGGTACACAGTAGGCGCGCATCAATGTTTGTTACTGTGGCTGGACAAGAGCTTTGACCCTTGCAGTTTATGTTGGCTCCATCTGGGACCTGGACTCTCCTTAGGGCTAATTCTCTGCCCTGGGGCTTAATGACTCACCACGAGGTCTGACCTTTTACACAAAGGTCTTTAAGGAAATGCTGAAATGTCACTCAATCTCTATATAAATTGTCCACAAATAGCCCATGTGTTCAGACGTGTCTTCAGTTGGAAGGAATACATAGATGCAGTGACTTGGTAAATATCTGTAAATGAGCTGACCCTGGCACCCATCGCAAAGTCCCCCAGGTCCCCTCCCTCCAAAATATACATGTGACTGTCAAATATTATATGGTATTATAGTGTTAACTTTCCATTCTGTGGGAAATTTATTTGCTGTAAAAGTATATGTTCAAAGAAATGGTTAATAAAATGGAAGGATACATCAATTTAAAATATGCTAACAAAAGCATACTTAAATAATAAAATGGAAGCTGGGCACGGTGGTGCACACCTGTAATTCCAGTACTTGGGAGACAGACAGGAGGATCACAGGTTCGAGGCCAGCCTCAGTAACTTAGCCAGAACCTCGGCAACTTAGTGAGACTAAGTAAAAATAAAAAGTAAATATGGCTGGGGGTGTAGCTCGGTGGTAGAATGTCCCGGGGTTCAATTCCCAGTACAAAAAAAAAGTAAATATATAATGCAATGGAAAGACCAGACCACCCACTTGAGCTGGTCATTCAGATGTGTGATATTCAGAGGGTTTTTGGTCTTTCTATCAATTTGTCAGCAACTACTGCAAAATAAGAAGGTACACTGGTGAATTTGACAAAGTTGACAACCGTGGTTGCGTATAGGACAGCCATTTCTCCACTCAAAATGAATTAACTTCTACAAGTCAAACGAAATTTCACATTTGGCTTTACATACTGTGCAAAAGTCTGTCTTAGTGAGCAGCTAAGAGCCGGGGCCTAGCACGTGCTCAGGATGGAGCAGAAGCAGCTCGTCAGAGGATCTCTGCTGTCCCAGAGCTGTGGGGCATGGCGCATTTCAGGATACCTGGGAACCCTGTCCAATAGTCAATATACTGTCCATCATTAAAACTCAACCGGTGGGCCGCAGACTATGTTATAAAACGATGCCAGCTCGTATGGTGGCGCACGCTTGTAATCCCAGTACTTGGCAGACTGAGACAGGAGGATCCGGGTTTGTGGCCAGCCTCAGCTACTTAGTGAGGCCCTCTGCAACTTAGCAAGACCCTGTTTCAAAATAAAGAATAAAAAATCGGGCTGGGGGTGTAGCTTGGAGGTAGAATGCCCCTGGGTTCAATCCCCAGTACCACACACACACACACACACACACACACACACACACACACACAAACCCAAAAAACCAAAAGCAAGGCCAACGCTGTACACAGTGTAAAATGACTCTTCCTGTAAGGGCAGTTCTCTGTGCTGGACCAGGGGTGTGCATCTGAGTTGTGGGGCGAGGGAGTAACTTTGGAAAAGGTAGTCTCTACATCCAGAGACCAATAAACCAAAGGACAACATAGCTGATCCCTTCCTCCAAGGCAGTAAAGAGTAGAGACACAGGGGGCCATGCAGACACCCCCAGGCCAAAAGGGGCGGCATGGAGACACAGCGCCACCTGCAGGTGCTCTCCAGCATCTCATGCCCGGACGCGCAGCAGGAATGGTGCGGATCTGGATGACCTGGGGTGGCCTCTCCTTTCCTGCCTCTCATCTTGATTAGGCTCACCTTGAGCCCTTCAGACTTTGAGGGAGAATCTCCCTTCGTTTTCCCTGAAAGGATAACTGAGCCGGTAGCTGTGACGCACTCCTGCAATCCCAGTACTTGGGCGGCTGAGACCGGACGATCACAGGTTGGAGACCAGCCTCAGCAAATTAGTGAGACACTGTTTCAAAATAAAAAATAAAGCCAGGCGTGGTGGCGCACGCTTGTAATCCCAGTCAGTACTTGGGAGGCTGAGACAGGAGCATCCAGGTTCGCGGCCAGCCTCAGCTACTTAGTGAGGCCCTCTGCAACTTAGCGAGACCCTGTTTCAAAGTAAAGAACAAAAAATAGGGCTGGGGGTGTAGCTTGGAAGTAGAATGCTCCTGGGTTCAATCCCCAGTACTGCAAAAATAAATAAATAAATAAATAAATTAATTAATTAATAAAGTAGGGCTGGGGGTGTAGCTTGTAGGTAGAATGCCCTGGATTCAGTCCCCAGTACCCCCCCCCCAAAGATGGAAGGAAGAAAAACTGGAGCTCTCACTACATCCTCCCTGGATTTGGCTCTGAGATGCTTCTTGAATCCACTGAAATGCTGCAGGAGTTTATTGAGGCCCTGTCTTATTTATTTCGGACATTGCACCAGGATTTGGCAAAATTACAATTGCCTGGGAATTCTGCTCTTAGCCAACATGTAGATGGCTGACATCTGTGTTCTTCTCAGGAAGATTCGGGAATAGATTTGATTGACTCCTTACAATAAGCTTGCAAGAAGTCGTGAGGCCTGCACGGAACATCTCCACTTTTTCAGAGAAAAGGTGAATGATTTGGCACATGATCTGACTTCAGAAGGAATTTCTCTCTCATCTGAGAGAACAAAGAAACATTCAAAATTTCTCCAGACCTGTGACTAAAGAAGATAGTTAGTGGCTTTCCTTGGATTCACAGGATCTTGTAGGTCTTGGGGCCCAAATTTTTCTTTGCTGGCATCTTCCTGGGATGAACTTACAAACACATTCTGTCCCAGAGCCTTTACCCTGGAAAGATAGTCAGAAACTTGTCCCAGTCAACTAACACTGGCACCACGGCAACCTCCAGCCACAGGACTCCCAGAGGATTCCAAACCTTTCACCTTGTTCATTCATGAATGTGACGAGCAGGCTTTACGAGTTCTTACTCAAGAACTCCGAAATGTAGGACCTATTACTTATTTTACTCTGCAATTAGATCTAGTGGCTAGAGCATGCCCAGATTGTCTCAAAGCTGTACCAGAGGCAGCCCAATTGGTAGAAATCTCATCTGCACCATGTTAGGAAATGAGCTACACATACAGGTTCTCTATTGAAAGTTTGCTGAATTCTCATCAGCTCCAACATTGTTGGGTGAGCAGGCTAACATCGTATGGAATCCCTTTTCTCTCATCTTCTCATCTCTATCTCAGATTGTTGTAATCTACATGATCCTGCAACCTTGTTACCCCTGCCTGACAATGGTGAGGACCCACTGTGTGGATGTGCACCCAGATAGAGAACCCTCACGCGATTTAGACAATGTTGTAAATCCTGAGCTAATACTTTTTGCTTGATGGGTATCATACCCCCCCCCCAAAATGTAGAAGGAATATCTACCTCTGGTTCATTTTTTGATTTATTGGATTTTAACTGGTTTGGTTTGTGGGGACCTCGGCTAAGGAGCATTCTTTTTTTGGGGGGGGTACCGGGGATTGAACCCAGGGGCGTTCTATCTCCGAGCTACACCCCTGGCCTTATTTTTTATACTTTATTCTGAAACCTGGTCTCACGAAGTTGCGGAGGCCTCACTAAGTAGCTGAGGCTGGCTGCGAACCCGGATCCTCCGGTCTCAGCCTCCCAAGTACTGGGATTACAAGCGTGCACCACCACGCCTGGCTAGGAGCATTCTTTAGTCTCTTGTTATTATCCTCCTGACACCTGCCATTGTAATCTCCCTTGTCCTCCTTTTTCTCAAAAGGGTCTTGACTGCAGCCACCTGTGGCATGCCATGCCAGATGGCATCCCTGTGGCTATAGCAATGGGAATGACAAGGACTGTTCTCTAGTGAGTCTGATGTCATGACCTAATGAGTTCCCCATGAAGACAGAGGTAGCCCAGCAGTGAGAGTGACAGGAGTGGGTCCCATGCCTAATTTTTGGTCAATCTCTCATAGATAAGAGGCTGACCCAAAGGGGGAGAATTGTTGAAAGTGCTTTCTGTTGTAACAAGGACATTTTCCTTTGAGAACTGATTCATGAGAGCCTGTCAGCCTCTTCAAAGTTGGACAGTGGGAAAAGATGAAACTTGGCACCATCCCGATCCTTGGGGACACACTTTGACTTTGATGGACACAGGTATTGTCAGGACCAAAGCTGATCTCATAAATAATTTGGGAGTTGTTGCCAAGTCTGGCACTAAAGCATTTGTGGAGGGCCTTCAGGCAAGTGTAGACACCTCCATGTTTGGGCAGTTTGGGGTTGGCTTTTATTCTGCTTCTGTGATGGCAGAGAGAGTGGTGGTGACCACAAAGCACAACAATGAGGGGCAGGCTGCCTGAGTGTCTTCTGCCGGGGGTGCCTTTTCTATATGTGCAACCACGGTGAGCTCATTGGCTGGGGCACTGAAGTGATCCTCCACCTTAAAGAAGTCCAGGCAGAGTACTTAGAAGAGAGCTAGCTCGTGAAGGGCCGAGGAAGCCGTCACATTTCATAGGCTATCCCATTATCCTTTACTTGGTGGAGAAACAAGAGAAGAAATCAGTGATCACAAAAGCAGAGGAAGAGATGAGGAAGAAATAAAGCCGAGAAAGAAGAGGAAGATCAGGATGAGGAGGAGAAACCAGGGATTGAAGATACAGGCTCAGATGAGCAAGATGGCAGTGGTGAGGATAAGCTAAAACAAACAAACAAGAAGGTTCAGCAGAAACATTGATCAGGAAGAGCTGAACAAGACCAAGCCCATTCGGACCAGAAACCCTGACACCATTTCCCAGGAGGAATATGGCAGCTTCTCTAAGAGCCTCAGCAGCAACTGGGAGGATGAAGTGAGTCCAGCGCTTCTCTGCAGGTCGTGCTAGTCATCCCTCAGCAGGCGTCCTCTGACTTCTTGAAATTCTAGCCAAAGCAATAAGGCAAGAGAAGAAAATTAAAGGGGTGCAAATAGGGAAAGAAAAACTGAAATTATCTCTTTTTGCAGATGCCATGATTCTATACTTAAAAGATCCCAAAAACTCAACTAGACGCCTTCTAGAACTGATACAGAAATTCAGTAAAGTAGCCAGATACAAAATCAACTTTAAAACAAAATCAGTTTAAAACTTTAAATTTTATCTTGTATTTTAACATACTTTCCAAATTTACAATAAATTAGTTTTTGTAGTAAGAAGGACACCAGTTATTTTGTTCAAATTACTTTTCATCAAGTTTTTATTTTCTTCATTTAGTTGTGTTTGTTTTTACAGATTTGACTTAAAATTCAAGGGGTGAATGTCTCATCTTTCCACCTGCATTACCCAGCTTTGCCTGCTAGAAGATAGCCTTCATTCGCGTTAGGAGCCCTGCATTCTGAGGCAGGCTGAGCAGCTCTGCGTTCTTGCCTGGTTCTGAAGACTGTGCAGGAAACTGGTAAAATACGCTGGTTATTATGGTGAATTGAAAACGTGTCGATTGTCTTGATCTGGATAGCACAGTTTCTGTTCTCTGTTGTTCTCAGTTTCCAACAGTCCACAGAGAAACCAGCTGGGAATGTCCTAGTACCGTGGCTTAATTAATCACTATGAATCTATCATGACTTGGAGGGAGGAGAGGAAGGAAAGGAGAAATACAGGGCAGGAAACAGATCAAATAATGGGATGTGCATATATGAATGTATCACTATGAATCTCATGTTCATGTATAATTGCAATACACCAATAAAAAATTACTAAAAATGAAATTAACTGTTCCAAAAAAATATTAGTCAATGTTCTGTGACTCATGAGCTAGTGAGGCAAGCTTTGGTTCCTGCTGCTCCCTTGCACTTCTTGTTTATATAATCTCTGCTGGCATGGGGGCTTGAAGCACAGACATTCCAAAGGGGTGAGTTTTAGGCAACTTTTTGTTATTGGTTCAATCTCAGGGTTTGAGATAAGGAAAGTAGAAAACGTTAATTAAAATGAAGATGTTAATCACCCCGGCTTTCTTCCATTCATGTTACCCCTTTAGGTTAGGAATACTTTCTCATTTAAAATATGTGAAAATTCGATCAATAAGTCAGATTAAAGAGAAGCATTCTGCTGGGCATGGTGGTGTACACTTGTAATCCCAGTACTTGGGAGGCTGAGACCGGAGGATCTGGGTTCGCGGCCAGCCTCAGCTACTTAGTGAGGCCCTCCGCAACTTCGTGAGACCCTGTTTCAAAATAAAGAATAAAAAATAGGGCCGGGGGTGTAGCTCAGAGGTAGAATGTCCCTGGGTTCAATCCCCAGTACCACAAAAAAAAAAAAAAAAGAGAAGCATTCTGGTTGAAATGGGTCAGGGCCTGGGCCCCTGAGGGGACTCGGGCTCTGTGTGCCCCTTCCTCCCACATTCCAAGAGTTGGCTGGGACACAGTTTTTAAGACACAAAAGGGAAGATTGAAGATGGACTATGCTCCTCCGAATATACAGGGGGAAAATAAAGAGTCGCAAAAGAGTGATCAAGGGTGCAGCTTTGACTGGAATCTGAAGGCTGTGGTGGAGGCCGAGTACAGACGGTCAGTTCTGAGTTCAAATCTCTGTCCCCTCTCCCCCATGGCACCTGGAGACCTCACTTGTGCGACCGAAGTCCTCACGCTTCAATCTTCTCATCTGTAAAATGAATGCGGTTTTCTTACACTGCAAAATAGTTCCTTCTCTGTCATCGTAGGTGGTGAATGAATTAATATATGGAAGAATTTGATACTCAGTTTTCAACTATAGAAATTATATCAAGGATTCCAGACGTGGCTATTCATCAGCTTGGGTCATTTCAGGCTTTCGCATTAGGGCGCCTCAGGCTTGAACAGACAGGAAACTTGGGGCGCAGTGAAAGCCAGCCAGCTGAGCTTCCTGGCTGCGAGTGATCTGTTGGGGTTCTGTCTAGGCGCACGTTTGTCTCCACGCATCCCATGTGCTGAGCAGGTGCCGTGGGCTGCAGGGTCTCCCTAGGCAGGCTGGGAAAGCACGCAGGATTCTGCACACCAGGGCCTCCCACTGAGGCTGGGAACACACCACGTTCATCTTGGTGAGTTACGGGAGTGGCAAGCCATCTGGATCTCATCAGGACCAAGGGTACTGATGCCTGCTGGCTTCCCTGAAACCTTTGCTGGAAACCTCAGCCAAGAACATTGTATGAACTCAATAGCAGTGGTAATGACAGCACGCGGAAGGGATGTGGAGAGACTCCATCACGCGTGTGGCTTGCTGTTGTCTGGTGACAAGCCCTGTAAGTTTGAGCAGGAGGATGCCCAGAGAGGCTGGCAGGAAGCACCTGTTTTCTGGAAGCAGGTACATTTTCTGGAGGCAGCTGGTTTTCCGGTGCTCTGCTCTGGCACACGCAGGGAGGCTGCAGTGCGTGCAGGAGGCTCCGCTCATCTGGGGTCGCTCTGCAGGGACGTGGAGGTAGCAAGTAACTATCAATTCTCACTGAGAGGAGCCAGTTGCAAGCGGTGGAGTAGGGACAGGACCAGAGGACCCTCCAGCATGGCTGCATGGCCCCAGAAACCCAAGTCCTGGGGTGAGGGGAGCCACAGGGACAGAGGCAGTGACTAGAGACCAGGATGTCAGACGGCACCAGTGGAGAGCCGGGGAGGCACACCCCTTCGCGGACCCCTCGATGCAAGTGGCACTTAGATCTCACACTGGGAGAAGTGGTGATGAGCCAGGTGCTCGATGAGCTTGGTGTTGACATGATGGAGACATCAGCTAGCTGACCAGACCTATCTGCAGAGAGCCATATTCAGTTTCTGCACTTGATGTAGTAAGCATGCAATTAGAAATGAAGTTTAGTTGAAAGGAATACCATTATTTTGTTTGGTTTGGTACTGGGGATTGAACTCAGGGATATTCTACCTCTGAGCTACACCCCCAGCCCTTTTTATTTTTTATTTTGAAACAGGGTCTCACTAAGTGGCTGCAGGTTTCACTAAGTTGCTGAGGCTGGTCTTGAACCTGCGATCCTCCTGTCTTAGCCTCCCAAGTACCGAAGTTACAGGTGTGTGCCACCTCGCCCAGCTCCATTATAGTTTTACACATCTGAGTGGCAAGGAAGATTCCTTCTGTGAAATAGCAAGTCCACGGAACAGTCTATGGCTGATGGAGTTCACCAAAGCGAAGGGTTTACCTGGAGAGGGAGAAGAGTGTGAGGAGGGATGAGAGAACTTGGGGGAAAAATGAATTTCCATACGTCTTCACTCTAGATGATTGGGCACCAAGGGAGAAAGGGGAGGGGCCTTGGGAGGTGACTAAAGGTTAACCCTCTGGGATGTGGATCAGTGTCAGCTCCTTGTCATGGAACAACACGGCTTCCGCTTCTGTCCTGTGTGGAGTGCCGCTGTCTGCACAGGTTCTGGTCTCCCTGGGTAACACTCAGGCCGCAGCCTGGCTCTGCTACAGAACGTCTCTCGCAGACCTGTTTCCTAGGAGGTCTGCCACACGGTGAAGGGGCTTCGGGGCCTTGCAGGTTCCCGAGCAGCCTGGTGCTGGGTGGAAGAGGAGGGCCAGGCTGGGGCAGGTCCTCTCGCTCCTGTGGGTGAACCTCTGCGCGCAGCCATGTGGCCCCACTGTACTCACTTAACGATCTGCCTCCTCACCTAAACACGAGGATGGAAACGAAGAACTCATGGGGCTATTTGGAGGATCGGGTTCAACTAAATGAAATAATCCAAGGGCAGGGGGCATGGCTGGTTAGTGGTCTTAAGATCCGAGTGTTTCTTCTAGACTGTCGGTGGTCTTTCTCCCAAAGTGCCATTCATGTCCCACCTCCATGCCCCTCACTCTGGTGGGCTGCTTTGCTTTCCGCACATCTGTTTTCAAGTTGGCTCTGCTGTGCTCAAGTGCAGAGAGGGGAGAGTGTCCAGCCCCAGGCTGCCAGCGCGCCCCCAGGCTGCCAGCGCGCACCCTGGCTACAGAGTCAGGGCTCATCTTCTCCTCCCTTGGCTTGGGCTGGACATGGTGGATCTCCCTCCCTTCTTTCTTTCTTTCTTTCTTTCTTTCTTTCTTTCTTTCTTTCTTTCCTTCTGTCTTTCCTCCCGCCCTCCCTTCTTTCCTTCCTTTTTTTCTTTCTTCCTTCTTTCTCTCTCTCTCCCCCCTCCTTCCCTTCCCTCCCTTCCTTCCATTTTTCTTTCTTTTTTTGTGGTACTGGGGATTCAACCCAGGGGCATTCTACCTCCCAGTCCTATTGTATTTTTTGTTTTGAAACAGAGTCTTGCTAAATTGCTGACAGCCTCACTAAGTTGCTGAGGCTGGTCTCAAACTTGCAATCCTCCTGCCTCAGCCTCCCAAGTGCTGGGATTACAGGCCACCGGGCCGGGCTCACACCACGTTTCTAATAGTGTGGTCGAGCGTCCGCGAATGCCCGCTCTCCCACTCTGTGGTTTGAACGGGTAAGCTCCTGAGCAGAGGACAAGAGAGCAGTCTAGCACCCTGGTGCTGTTTACTCCTCCGAGTTGAGCCTTCCGTCCTTTAGCCATGCTGGGGAGAGAAGTCATCGCACCTGCTCCGTCCTCTGGGTGGGCGGGAGGAGGACGCCTTCCACATGCCCTTCCTTCTTCACCACCATCCAGGCTTCTCATGGGAGTCACCCTGCCACTCACCAGGGCAAGTTAGTCTCAAATAGGATCAAAATCCCCCCAGGGAAAACATCACATTGCATTATATTTGTGATCTTGAGTTATATATGATCCTGTGGCTTAGTCTTTGTTTTCTCTTTATTCATACACCTGTGAAGAGATACTTATAGATATTTTCCCCGCCCTGGGATGTTTTTTCCTGGAAAATCAATCTCAACTATTTATTATGTATTTTGACCTAAATGCTCCATTATTATTTATATGAATCAATATATAAATCCTGCTCTGCCAGGATTCCAATACCTTCAAAAATGATAGGTTAGTATTTCACTGCTACAGGATGTAATCTGTCACAAACCTCCTTGGAAGCATATTTAAAAATGAAGGTTTTTAGCTGGGTGGGGTGGTGCATGCTTGTAATCCCAGTACTTGGGAGGCTGAGACAGGAGGATCGCAGGTTGGTGGCCAGCCTCAGCTACTTTGTGAGGCTCTCTGCAACTTAGTGAGACCCTGTTTCAAAATAAAGAATAAAAAATAGGGCTGGGGGTGTAGCTCAGAGGTAGAATGCCCCTGGGTTCAATCCCCGGTACTGCAAAAAAAAAAAAAAAAAACAAAACAAAGAAAAAGAACCTTTTTGTGGTTGCATAATATTTGTTTAGTTCATGGCAACACTGAAGATAGTAGTGAAAATAAGTTAGCAGGAAATTGGTTTCTGTATATACTTATTGTGCTACCTGACAGTCAGTAATGAAATCCTCCTGTTGACTTTATCTCTAAGGACTGCCTTTTTCTTAAACAGAGATGTTATTTCTGGTTCATCTATTGTAGTGAAAAGGAAATCAAAGAAATAGGTAGTGGGGAAGACTGAAAGGACTGAAATGCCAGAATAAAATATAGGAAATATAATTGCTTCTATTTCTAAAAAGAACACATTTCCTAAATTAATCTGAAATGACTCACTGGGTCATGGTTTCTGGGTACAAAGTGTAAAGGTCTCTAGGATACCACCTCCTCACCCCTTACCACAGGTCTGATTGTTGAGCCTATTCCTGAATGAGGAGAAAGGGACTGGGTTTGATCCCCAGCACCATGCACAAAGAAAGATGAAAGAGAAAGAAAAAAAGAAAGGAAGGAAGGAAGGAAGGAAGGAAGGAAGGAAGGAAGGATGGAAGGAAGGAAGAAAAGAAGGAAGGAAGAAAGGCAGGAAGGAAGAAAGGGAAGGAAGGAAGGGAGAGAGACAATGAAAGAGAGACAATGAATGAGGAAGTATTATATTAAAAGTATAAAAATAGATCCATGTCTTCCCTTTTTCAAAGTTAAGAATGCAGGTTTCCTTTATCAAATATCCGCTCAAATTCGGTCCCTTTTGACCTTGAGTGAGCATGGCATTCTAGGGTTCAGCCTAAAACATTTAGGTTTACAAATAATGTCCTGTGCACATACGGAAGTATCACTAGGAATCTCACCATCATGTATTGGAATGGGGAGGGAAGAGAAAGGGGAGATTTGGAGAAGGAAACTGAGCAAATAATGTTATGTGGGTATATGCACACAGCACTAAGAATCTCCCTGCCATGTATAAAGCACCAATAAAAATGAATTGAAAAACACTTAGGTTTATATAATCATAAGATTAGCAGGGACAGTAGAGATTATTTAAGAAAACCTCCTTAATTTACAAGTGAGAAAAATCTCTTCTCTAAGCTCCCAAAGGCTCCACAATGTGTACTGTGAAGATGGGTACTTTCCTTGTATCAGCCCGCAGACACAGTTTCCGTGGAATGTTTCTGAAATCCGAGTGTGGGAGCGGCCACAGCTGTCCCTGGGGAAGGTGCGGGGATTCTCTGCGTTAGGCTGATCGCGAATGGCCACAGTGTCAGGCTCACAGTGCGCTTCAGGGTATGGCTCCTCCACACCAATTAACAGGCTCCTCCAATCGTTTTCATTTTTGGTTTGGGTGTTTCTAACACTCTTAACCTGTCATTATAGATGTGTAAAAGAGGACCTTAAACATGTATTTTAATCTGGATAAAACTGTACCTTTAAAAGACACTGAGGCCTGGATGTTTTCCGGGAGATTCCGGATTCCGGTGGCTTCTCCTTTATCAGTCAGCCTGACCTACATTCACGACCAGACTCTGCTACTATTTCCTGTAAACTTTGCTGCATAATTCTACTTCTCTCAGCCTCAAATCCCTCTTCCCTAAGTGGGTTATATGTCTCATGTGGGAGGTAACAATAAAATACTGGGGGTAATCACTTAGCACCGTGCCAAGCACACGGTCCCAATCAATAGACCATCGTTACTGTATTCTTAGGTGAAACAAGAAACTTCAATTTAGTGATCTTTACAAAAGCATGTTATATTGTTATTTACAGCATTCTGACGTAGACTACCAAAGTGATTTCTAATAATGAGTAAGCAAAACGGAATTGTTTGGGCTATTCTCATTAGAAAATCTTTGTATGTGTTATGTATAGAAATATTATGACTCCCCAGTAGCTTTGACTACTGAGAGCTTTTCAGATTGTAAAGTATCTATGGCACGTGGCAGTGGCGGAACACTACTGTGATGGTTTGATTGTGGAATGGCCCCCGGAAAAGCTCATGTGCTGGAAATGCAGAGATGTTCAGAGGTGAAATCGTGGAGTCAGGGCTCTAAACTTATCTGTGGATTGATCCATTGATGGATTAATGAGTTGAATGGACTTACTGAGTGGTAACTCTAGGCAGGTAGGTGTGGCTGGAGGAGGTAGACCCCTGGGAACGTGGCCTCGGGACTTTATCTGTCCCTGGTCCCTTCCTCTCTCTCTGCTTCCCGGCTGCCAGGAGTTGAGTAGCTTTTGTTTGTTGCCACCATGATGTCTCTGCCTTGGAGTCAGCTGACCATGGACTGAACCTCTGAGACCATGAGCCAAATAAACCTTTCCTCCTCTAAGTTGTGCTTGTAGGTATTTTGGTCACAGTGATGAAAAAACTGACTAATACAAGTGCCATTGGCATTTTCTTAGCGATTACATGCTATTTTCATGAATTCCCCAAATACGCCTTCATTACCATTCATTTGTTTATCAAATAATTTCTGAGCATCTCTCAGGCACTGAGTTGAATGCTGGGGACCCTCGACTGAAAGAGAGACGTTCTTATCCTTGAGGCGTTTGTAATCTAATGGGAGAGCGAGCGCTATGCTTACGGGGTGGGCTTACGGGGGACCAAAGAAGAGAGGAATCTAGCTAGCTGGAGGGGGCTGAGGATTAGGAAAGCTTCCCAGAGAAGAATCGCCGGAACTCAATCTTCAAGAAAGAGCGGGTGACAGAGAGTGGAGAGAAGGACTTCTCCGGCAGAAACAACCAAGAGCAAGCGCACCGAGATGAGAGGAGAGACGGTGTGCAGGTGGAGGTGGGCAGTCTGGACTGTAAGCGGTGGGACAGGAGCGCTGGAGCTGGGGCTGGAGAGGTGGGCAGGTCTCGAAGGCCATGTTGAGGAGCTGTGTGTTCATTCCACGGGCATGGGGAATTTTGAAAAAAAATTTTTGTGGTACTGGGGATGGAACCCAGGGGCATTCTACCTCTGAGCTACAACCCCAGCCCTATTTTTTTATTCTTTAATTTTTTAAACAGGGTCTCACTAAGTTGCGGAGGGCCTCACTAAGTAGCTGAGGCTGGCCGCAAACCCGGATCCTCTGGTCTCAGCCTCCCAAGTACTGGGATTACAAGCGTGCGCCACCACGCCCGGCTGGAATTTTGAATTTTTGATATGATCAGATGTGCATTTCTGATACTTCTGGCTAGTTCAAAGGCTGGTGTGACGCTGGGCTGCTGGGCCGGAGGCTGTTGGCGTGTTCTTGCTGAGAGCCAGTGTCTGGAGTGACACGGTGGAGCACTGTTGAGAGGGTGGGCATGTGAGATATTGAGGAGGCAGAGTCAAAGGAATCGGTGCCTGTGGGCTGCCGCAGGGAGGTCGTGCAAAGGAGGAGGAGCCTCAGATAGGAAGATGACGGGACGGAGTGCTTTCACACACACAGACAGAGGAGGAAGAGCAAGCCTCGGGAAGTCTAGGGGTGCAGGGAGAGGCTGGCTGTGTTTGTGGGGCATTACTGAGGGCGCCCATGATGTGCTTGTATATTCAAGGATGAGTCCAGCAAGAACATTTGGGCTGGAGACGTGTAGTTGGATGTGTACGTCGTATAAAGAGATATGAAATAAAACTTGATGGAACTTCTCAAGGAGATGGTACAGTGTGAAAAGACAGGCCAAGGACTTAGCTTCAGAAATGACACAGCATCCCCTCCGCCATGTTCTGTAGGCTGGAGCAGTCACAGAGCAGTCCAGAGCCAAAGGCGCGGGGGTGGGGTAGTAGCTGCAAAATACTTAATTTCTTTCTTCTAATTAAAGAGAGTTTTGCTGATTTATCTATGCATATTTATTTCATTAGTGGCATAAGATTTTGAGTACACTATATGAATATAAAATATGAATCCACTGGCCAGCTAGTCTTTCACTAAATACGTACACCCAAGTGTCTAATGAACATAGCCATGACTATAAATTCTGTGTACTACAACTTTCTATAAGGCGACTTCAGAAAACATTTGTTGTTGTCAATTTTCAAGATGAGCTTATTTCTGCTATTGAGACATTGGATAACTGTTACAGAAATCACTTTCCCTGAATTGAATTCTCAAAAGGTAATTTTTAAAAAAACTGCTTAAAATGGTTTTGTTGATGACCCATGGCTGGAGCCTGATTAAAGAAAACTGACCCATCTCTGAGCTTTTGAGCCCTTTTCTTTGCTGGAAGGAATCAGCCCTGGTGAGTCCATTTAGATCAAAGTTAATAAATGCAAGTTCTGTGCCTTTCCCAAGAACCAAGTGCTGCCATTACTCTCATGCCCCGCACACCTGGGAGCCTCCTAAATGGCCCGCCCGGCTGAGTAGCCAGGAGGAAGGTGTGTCAGAGCTTTAAAACTTGAAGGCCGGAAGGGGCCAGCAGGAAGGAAGGACAGGGTCCTTTGTGCAAAGTCAACACAGTTCCAGGAACGATGGGATTGTCACAGTTAGGAGCGACCGTATCACTTGTACTGGTCCTTTGCCTGCGCAGTATCCTGTACCCAAGAGGAGGGTCTTGAGTGTGCTGTGGGTGAATGCTGCCATTCTTATGAAAGATGTTGGAAACAGTACCTTAACAGTACACTAAGTTCATCTCACTGTCCTGCGTCCGCGCAGCCAGGACGGAATGCTTATTTTCAGCGTTGGCTTTCTATCCTTTTTAGCACATTATTTTATCTCTGTAGTTACAAAGTTTTAAAATTTGCACCTACCCCAAGACTGTTCACATAGAACCAAACTATGACAGGGACTGGTGAGTGGGCTCGTCCTCAAGTTTGTCAGGGAAGGAAAGGATGACCAGGGGCACTGGCGTCTGTCCCTTGACGTCCTCATCCTCGTGGGTACCAGGCATCAGCACTTCACTCTATCGGCACCTGCTGCAGAAGACCATCTTTTTGAAGGCGTCCCTGAGCTCGGGGCTCCGGAAGGCATAGATGAAGGGGTCGATGACTGCGTTGCACATGATCAACATGCCGTTCACCTGGAACAGGGACATGTAGCAAGCGCAGTAAGGGTTGTCCGGGCAGAAGGTCATCAGGAGGATGTGCAGGACGAAGGGGGCCCAGCAGAAGATGAAGACCCCGAGCAGAAGGGTCAGCGTGATAGCCCCTTTCATGTTGGCCCTGGGCAGGGTGGCGATCTTCCTGGCGTGGGAGCGGGCCAGCAAGAACATGTGCACGTACAGGCACAGGATGAAGAGCAGCATCAGCGGGAACAGCGACGTGAAGGTGAGCACCGTGGGGACGTGATGGGAGAAGAGGACCATGGCGATGCCGCTGGCGGTGCAGAAGGTCCAGATGACCGCCAGGATGACGACGGCGCGGCGCAGGGTCATGATGCTGTGGTACTGCAGCGCGTGGAAGATGGTGATGTAGCGGTCCGCGGCGATCACGGACAGGCTGAAGATGGAACCCAGCAGAGACAGGATGAACACGGAGTCGATGATGTCGTCCGCCGTGGTTTCGAAATTGCCCCGGGGCTTGAGATAGCCCATGTTTCTGAACATGATGAGGACGTTCTCCAGGATCTTGTACAGGCTGCCCAGCATGTCAGAAATGGCCAAGCTGCCGATGAAAAAGTACATGGGGGACTGCAGGTTCTTGTTCTTGATCACAGCCAGCAGGACCAGCAAGTTCTCCACGACTCCAACAACGGAGATGATGAAAAATATCTCTTCTGGCAAGTCCACGCGAGGGCAGTCCGAGTTGTTCCTGGCTGTGTCATTGGCGCTTTCGTAGGCGCTGATGATGTGCTTCATGGGTCCTGCTGGGGTGGACAGCGACGCTTCTGCACGTGACTTCTCGGGAAACTTGACCCCTCCTTCAGAATGGTTTGCTTTCCATAGCCCTCTGTGGAGAGCTGAGGTTTAAATCACTTGACTGCCTACGAGAGAACAGACAGAAACAGCCATCACGAGATCAAGTACAAGATAGAAACCAAGCCACATGACCTTTAGGGAAACTCGATTCCCTCTACGGAAGATCTGAGTGTAATCATTGAAATAAGACAATTTATGGGGCCCTCACCTCAGCCCCTCTGCAATGCCGTCAGGGGCATCTTGAGCTCTGAGATAGTAGTAAAGCTTGTCTCTGTCCCTCCCTTCGCGTCCCCATCCTTCTCGTGACTGCAGCTGTATGTGTGACAACGAGAATGAAGCCCGTGCTGCCCTCGAATGAGACAAGCAAAGGAAACGGAAGGCCTGTGTAGAAGCAGGGAAACTTGCTGCCTCTCTCCGACCTGGCGGTGGGGACCCGGTCAGCGGATTGATGTTTACATCTTTTGTCACTTCTCTCTTCCTGGGTCACTGCCAACCCCACCCCTAGGGGGGTCATGGCAGAGGTGCTGTTGCACAGTTCTAAAAGATGACTGTGCATTACATGTTTTTGCTTCTGTTCCAGAAACTTCCCGGAGTGAGATTTCTGGAGCCTTCTAATCTTTCTCAAAGTGTCTCTAGGTCAGAGTTGAATGATGGCAGCAGAAACACCCAGGTTTCCCTGAGGCAGAGAAAAGCCAACGGCCTCAGTGGGTTGATCTGCTCCTGGAGAGAGGTGGTGGAACTTTTAATGACTCAGTTTCCAGGTGGTGGTGTTGAGGGCCAGCCGTGGTCAGTTTTGTGACAGGAACCAAATTTGCCCTTGTCACTGTGGTTGTTCTAAAGGCATGACCAAGCTGGGCGTGGTGGTGCATGCCTGATATCCTAGTACTTGGAGGCTGAGACAGGAGAATTGCAGGTTCAAGGCCAGCCTCAGCAACTTAGTGAGGTCTCAGCAATTTAGAGAGACCCTGTTTCAAAATAAATACTAAAGTGAGGGTGTAGTTCAGTGGTAGAATGCCCCTGGGTTCATTCCCTAGTACCCCCCCCCAAAAAAAAGGGATTTGCCCTCCCTAATGTTGGTGGGCCTCATCCAATCCGTTGACTCACCCTTCCTCAAAGAACTAGGAGGGGGAGCCCTCCCACCCAGTTGCTGGAGCAGTGGTTGGTCTTTCTCTGCCCTCAGACTAGACCAGTCAGGAAGAGGTTCTTACTTAATGGAGAGGGGCTAGTGAGCACCCTTTGTTTATAGAAAGGGGTTGAAATCAGACCTCTTATTTTGTTTGTTTATTTATTTTTGGTACTGAGGATTGAACCCAGGGGCATTCTACCATCCAGCTACACCTCTAAGCCCTTTTTATTTTTTGTTTTGAAACAGGGTCTCACTAGGTCGCTGAGAGTCTTGCGAAGTAGCTGAGGCTGGCCTCGAGCCTGCGATCCTTCTGTCTCAGTCTCCCGAGTACTGGGATTACAGGCATGCGCCACCGTGCCCAGATCAGACCTGTTATTTTTTGACTGTGTGTGTGGGGGTGTGAAGCCCAACCTCTGGGAGTCGGAGTTCTAGGAAGGGAGAAGGTGCATCCACTCCGCTATGGGAGGAATTCAGAGGTGAAGTCAAACCCAGCTCTGGTTGGGCTCCAGGGTGGTGAGGACCCTGAGGAGGGTTACTTATGAGGCCGGAAGTGTCTGAGGGTCCCAGTGAGACGCTGTCTGCAGGGCTCCACCCGGAGGCTCTAAGGACCCTCCATCCAGACTAGCCAAGAAGGTGGCGGAGGAGTTCCCAACAGTGGCACCCTGTGGTGGGAAGAGGAAACAGCAGGAGAGGATTGAAAAATGACCAGGCTGCTCTGCTCAGTTTTGAACTCTGGTAGTGGACTGGTGTTCAGACACTTGCTTCAGACATTAAGAGAGGTGATCATTTTTGCCACTATTTTGTGAGCAACTCTGGTTACGTGAAGTCTATATGAAATCTATGAGGTATGCATGATAAAACCACAGCACCGTTCTAATGAATAAAAGGCAATATATAACATGTTTTAAAAGTATAAGCCACGAACCTGGATCCTCCGGTCTCACCCTCCCAAGTACTGGGACTACAAGCATGCACCACCACGCCCGGCTGGAATTGAGTTTCAGCTAAAGGAGAGGCGGCTGTCGCCACTGGGCACTGGAGGACGCTCATTCTAGCTACTGGTCTGCAGTGGCAGGTGTGGGCAGGGCGGGAAGAGGGCGGCATGGAGTTTTTCAGAGCATCTCCTTCTCAGCCCCCAGTGCTCAGCACGCCAGCCGCGGCAGGGGAGGTTTCTGAGTGGTCCCGCCTATCACACCGACTCCAGCGGCCTCTCCCATCACAGCATCCTCTTGGGATGAAAACATTGATTCCAGAAACGCCTTTCTTGTCTGATCTCTCTAACCTTTCACATGAGACAACGTTGATGCTAGTTCACGCAATCCCTTTATTTATATCAAGAGGTCAGATAAGCTCTGAAGTTGCTGAGGCTGGCCTCAAACCCGAGAGCCTCCTGTCTCAGCCTTCCAAGTACTGGGATTACAGGTGTGCACCACCGTGCCCGGCATCGCCCCGCCATTCTTGTCTGTCTCCTCTCTGAGACACCACGTCCCAGGGTCCCATCTACACCGGGGGCTTGTCTGTCCCTCTGTGCAATGCATGGTGGGAGTTCTGCACAAGCCCTCCTGTTCCTGACTCGTGCCGCCTGCCTTTCCTACGCCACCTCCCTGCCCAGAGGAGCAGGACCTTGGCCCCAGCCGGCCCCAGCGGGCCCCTCTCGCCCTCTAGGATGGATTACCGCATTCATAACACCCATGTGTGGACTGTGAGTCCTTTAGGGGCAGACCCACCTTGGCCATCTGCGTAGGCCCAGCCTGGAGCGCAGAGCCTGGCACACGCCATTATGTTCGTACCATGAGTGAAAAGAAACGCCGCCCACACTGATAGATCGCATTAAACGTTAATTGGGTATTAAGTATGCACACGGAATAGATACCTAGAAAAATGAATGCGATGGCTGGATGGCATTTTAAAATCGCGAGGAGCTGCCTCAATGAGAGGGCGTTCTGCGGCGGGGGCAGACCTCTTCCTCTGTGGCAGAGACAGGACCCACTGACGGTGCCGTCCACCCTCCCCTGGGTCCCGCCCTCCTCAGCCTGGGCAGGCCCGGCAGGCAGAGTTAGGGCTGCCTCTCTGCACCCCAGAAGCCGGGTGAGGTGCTGGCTTCCTGGTGTATGTCCTTGGCCCTGGGGCTCCACGGCCTCGACTCGGACTCGCACTTGTGGCAAGACTGATGCGTGAGGGGTCCCGGAACACCCCCGAGGAACGCGGGAATGAGGAGGGCTCGTGCCGCCCTCGCTCCTGCCTGCCGGGGTGCAGAGGAGGACTGGTGCCGCCCTCGCTCCTGCCTGCCGGGGTGCAGAGGAGGGCGCCCCCTTCTGCCCAGTCCTGCCAGTGTCTGCTCAGCGCCTCTTCCTACCCCTCCCACTTCTATCTCATTTGGCTTGTATGTGCGTGTGTGTATATGTGCTCATTTGTGTAAGAACGTGTGCACATGTGCATGTATATATGTGCTTATGCGTGTGTGTGCATGTATATATGTGTTTATGTGTGTGCATGTGTGACTGTGCATGTGTATAAAGTGTATGTGTGTGTGAATGCGTATGTGTGTGACTGTGTATATGTGCATGTGTATATGTGGATATATGTGTGTATGTGTTTGTGTGTGCATGCATGAATATATGTGTGTAAATGTGTGTATGCATGTGCATATGTGTTCATGGGTGTGTGTATGTGTGCACGTGTATATGTGTTCGTGTGTATGTTCATGTGTGAATGTATATGTGTGTAAATGTGTATGTGTGATGTGTGAATGTGTATGTGTGCATGTGTGTATGTGTGTATATGTATGTGCATGTGTGAATGTGTATGTGTATAAAGTGTATGTGTGTGAATGCGTATGTGTGTGACTGTGTATATGTGCATGTGTATATGGGATATATGTGTGTATGTGTTTGTGTGTGCATGCATGAATATATGTGTGTAAATGTGTATATGCATGTGCATATTGATGAGGTAGAATAGAAAAGATAGAAATATTAGGCAGAAAGGAGACATTGGGAAAATAGAGATTTAAAATTTGAAAGTTCATAATCTAACTCCACCCTATAGGGTGTGTTCAGTCAGGCAGAAGCCTTAATGAGTCCACACCCTTAATCACAATGGCTCCTCTCCACACCTGAGATGCTTAATGTAAGTAAGGTGGGTGAGGAGAACAAAGGTCAGACCCCACTGCCTATCTGTTACCAGGGAAACTGAGGACTAAGAGGAAGTCCTGCCCTCCACTGTGCGACCCTACCTACCCCTTCCTATAAAAGAACTGCGAAAGCACGCAGACGCTCTCTTGCTCCCTGCCTCGCCTGGATGGATGGACGCGTGGAAGAAGACTCCCTCTCCCTTTCTTAGATGACCCCCAACCTGTATCCCCACCTTTCTTAAGTAATTAAAACCTTTGCCTTTTTCTGATGGCACGTGTTGAAATTCTTATTCATCATGGAAGCCAAGAACCCCTCAGAATTAGCATGTATTTCCCCATGACACATATGTGTTCATGGGTGTGTGTATGTGTGCACGTGTATATGTGTTCGTGTGTATGTTCATGTGTGAATGTATATGTGTGTAAATGTGTATGTGTGATGTGTGAATGTGTATGTGTGCATGTGTGTATGTGTGTATATGTATGTACATGTGTGAATGTATATGTGTGTAAATGTGTGATGTGTGAATGTGTATGTGTGATGTGTGTATGTGCATGTGTGAGTGTGTATGTGTGTATATGCATGTGCATGTGTGAGTGTGTATGTGTGCATGTGTATATGGGTGTGTGTATGTATGCATATGTTTATGTATCTATATGTGTATGTGTGTTGTCATGGTTTGCATTTTAGTCCCCAGACCCCATGTGCTGGAGGCAGCCATGTTGAAGGCAGGTTTGGTTGCTGGGACAGGGCCCCTGGACAGCGGCCAGTGGCTGGACACAGCGTGTGTCCCAGTCCCTCCCAGCTGTGGCATCTGCTCTCTGACCCTCTTCTGTTTCTGCTCCTGGCCACGGTGCCCTGAGGGTGTGTGGCTACGGCGCCTCCTTGGAAGCCAGCCCCTAAATGGACTGTGACCCCTGGGACCTCCTGATCCGCGGGCAAGGGAACCCTGGTCAGTGTTTGGGTGACAGTGCTGAGAATGCTGGTGAAACATGGCCCTGCGCGTGCGTGCGTGCGTGCGTGCGTGCGTGCGTGTGTGCATGTGGAAGGATGGGGCGTCATCTTAAGGCAGCTTACAAAAATAAAAACATGAAAAATGGCTGTTTCAGTCAAAAGCCTGGGCCCAGTTCTCTGGGTGACACATGTCCCACAGCCACACACAAGCAGAGGTGTGACACGCCTCTCAAGTCCACACACCTCCCAGGTGACAATGAACATACTTTCACCATGGAGCTAAGGAGAAGGCAGAGGAAGTGTGCACTGTCCTGGGACACACGGTCACAGACAAGTGTCATGGCGGAGCTGTTGGACACCAGTGTCAGAGGTGCAGAGAGCCCGTCACATGCCGGCGTCCCTGTCCCTCCTGGACAGAGAAGGGGCCGTCAGCTGAGAGGCTGATTTCAGGAAGGGGTGAAAGAGACATGATTTTTTTTCACTCCTGATTCCATTAGGAAAAAAAAAATGACTGTCATCCTCGAACAGACTAATGGAGAAGCTAATAAATTCATTAGCAGGGAAGATTGCTTTAGTTAGACAAAAAGAAGTAGACTTCATTGTTCTAGTTTAATTAGAAAGATAATCTACTCCCTCGGGACAGATGAAAGGCTGTAATTAAAAAGATGAGCCACTAGGAAGAATTCTGCATGTAACCTTTTCTCAGATTTGCCCAGAGCCGCTCTATTCATGGTCCAAAAGCCCTTCAGAACTGAGAAGTGAGCAGAAAATGTACTTACCCTCGGCTCGGAGGCAGGAACTTTCTGGTCAGGATGGCTGACAGCGAATGAGCTTCGAAGAGAAGCAAGCAAACGGACCTTGGGGCAGGAAAGGCCGGAACATATGCATCACTGCGAGAGACAGCTAGTTGTTATCATAACCTTGAACAAATGTCACTCGGAATGAACTGCATACTTCTGGCAACGTGAAGTTGGAGGAATGGAGAGCAGCGGTCCGATTCAAACATAACTTTCCCAGACAAGGTCGTGTCTAATGATTCTGACAATGTTGACCGCAGATTACGGAATTGTAATGTTGCTCTCCTTCAGAATGTCATTTTAGAGTCCTATTTGGTTTTAGGATGAAGGAATTAAATAAAGCAGAGTTTTGAGGAAACGATTCTAGAAGAATTTGTTTTAAAATTGCCAGCAAACTTCTCAAAACGTTTTGTGAATATTTGGCTCTTTCATCTCATTGAGAAGGAAATAACCCTATTATCTATATTTCACAAGACCAAACAATGAGGCAGGGAGAATACAGTGGGCCAAGATCCCCCCCCCCCAAAACCGTCCTGTTTCGTCAATTCTTCTCTGTCTAAACATGTCATAGAAACTGCCATCAATCGTCCAATCATTCAAGGCAAAACTGTTCAGTTTCAGGGTGCAAAATTGTTTGTTTTCGGCTTGCCAAGAGATTCATGGGGAAGGGCTACTGTTGGTATCAGTCACACCAACCTGAGTGTGTGTGTGTGTGTGTGGGGGGTGTTTTGGTGCTGGGGATTGAACTCAGAGTCCCATGCATGCTAAGAACCTGCTCTACCATGGAGCTACACCCCCAGCCCCAGACTGAATGTTTAAATGTGCACTGGGCCAAGTTTTGGAATGGACTTGGGTCACTGGGGCTGAGGCCAAACCAGTGGCCATTTCTGAAAACATCAGCTGCAGCCCAAGCTGAAAGTTGTTCACATGTGGGTGGTCTGGAGAAGACTGAGGGTCAAGGTCTGCGTTTAATTTGTTTGGCGGATGAACACAGTTTTAAACAGTGACTTTCCCTGGGAGGGGCGCACCCTCTGCTCAACCCCATGGACCCAGGTCTAGCCCAGTTTTCTGAGTAGACTCATGAGCTCCAGCAACATTCCCCAAAGCTCATACTAAGGTAGTGCTTGGGCCTCTTTTCCCTTACCAGAGTCACATACTTGAGATTTTACACACACATACATACACGCACGCACGCACCCACACACACACACACACACACACACACATACACACCACATTGCCTCCAGAAAGCCACTATTTGTATTATCTGGTACTTAGTCCTCTTTTATGTTACTGTGACCAAAATACCTTACACGAACAACTTAGAAGAGGAGAAGTTTATTTGGCTCATGGTCTGAGGTACAGTCCATAGCCGGCAGACTCCATGGCAGACATGGAGACCGCACAGTGTGTGGCAAACTCAGCAGCTCATCTCCTGGCAGCTGGAAAACAGAGAGAGAGAGAGAGGAAGTGGCCAGGAACTGATACAGTCCTCAAGTCGGTGACTCCCCTCCTCCGCCAGCCTCACCCCATCTGCCTAGTTGCCACCCGGGAAATCCAATCAGATGGTTAACCCATCAGTGGATTATCCACGGATGACAGTGGAGCCCTGATCCAGTTATTTCATCTCTGAACATTTTTTGCATTGCCAACGCATGAGCGTTTCCTGGAAGACACTCTGTATGCAAACCAGAACTTCTGGAAAAGTAGACACAACTCCTCCTCGGCCCTCAGGTGGGCAGCATTCCCAGGACCTCTATCAAAGGTCTGTGGATCTTGAATAGTTGGGGAGACCAGAGGCGGCCCCGGGGAGGGGGACACCAGGAAAGATGGCAGGTCGTGGGAGCACTGGGATGTGGGTGCTTTCTGGAGAAGGTGGGCCTCAGAGAGCTCCCTCCATGTGGAGACCTGGGCAGCTCAGTTTAGGAGAGAGAGAGAGAAAAGAACAAAGATAAAGATGAAAGAGGACTGGGGGCCTCAGGTCCTGTGGGAAGGAAGCCGACTAAAGAACTTCCCAGCCATAAACCTGAGCCCCTTCCTCACGGAAAAGAGGACTGAGCCAAGGACCAGAACCACGCTCAGGCCGCAGCACTGAAACAGAGCCCCTCGGACACTGAGGACGACCTCCCGACCACTTGCTTTTCTGCATCCTGAGAAAGGGGGAAGGGCTGCCCCCGTGCCTGGTGTGATGGAGGACGAGGGCGCTGAGGAGCCCCGAGGTTCTCAGGCCACGTCCATGTGCACGTGTATGTCTCTTGTCCACTTGCTCCTTCCCTTGTCCCTGAATTAGGCGAAGGTGGTGACTGGAACCAACAATGTTTTCTCTGACTCCCTTTCCTGTCAATTCCCTCAGTGGAGTATGATGAGCGGTACCGCCTAGCCTCTCGCCCCCGAGAGGTGACAGTCCCGCCTGGCCACAGGCCTGGGGCCCTTCATCAGGAAACCGGTGACAGGTGTCCAGCTGGATGTCACAGTGCTCTGGGCCGGTGACCATGCGCTTCCTCCCCTCCCCACTTTGGACTGAGAACTGTGGCGACTTTCCCAGGCCTGTCCCTGTCAGGGGAATGCGGAGATGCCATTCCACAGGTCTTCACTTTGAAATGAAGGAGCCGAGAGGCTGCACCGAGGCACACGAGGGAGGGGGAGGGAGAATTCTTGTTTTGTGATTTGGATCATAAGATCTTGGAACTTGATGCTTTTTTTTTAAATATTGGGATTGAACGCAGGGGCATTTTACTTCTGAGCCCATTTTGGTTTTGTTTTTTAATTTTGAAACAGGGTCTTAGTTTCTGAGAGTGTCGTTAATTTGCTGAGGCTGGCCTCGAACCTGTGATCCTCCTCTCTCAGTCTCCCAAGTACTGGTGTGAGCTTCCATGCCCAGCTTTGAATTGATACTTTCATGAGATTAAGCCTTTTGGGGTCTTGGGAGGAGTTAGTTTATTTACTTATTTTTGGGGCATGGGTTAAAGACATGAATTGTTCTGGCTAGAATGCAGATTGCAGTTGCTGGTGTGCAAAAATAATAGTAAAAAAATCCCTGCCTGTGTATGCACAAAGCCTCTCTCATCAGGAGCTTATGTCTCTTCCCTTCAATTATAGGATGGGTCTGAGACTACATTTAACCAATGAAAATTCGGAAGTAGTTGATCCTTAGGGAATGCCTGCAGTTCCACTGTCTTTCTCTTGAGGGAGCTAGTGAGCTGGGAGAAGCTCCAGCAGCTAGCTGAAGAGGCCAACGTGGAGGAAAGGGGGCCCTTTGCAATGGCCCACCTGAGCTCCTCATCCCCAGCCAGCAGCAACCTGCCACGTGTGTGAGTGAGCCATGGTGGAAGTGGCCCCGAGAGCCCCAGCCGAAGGTCTGTAACGGGCTCCTGAAGAGTGAGAAGCCAAGGTACGTCCCACAGGGCCTGCACTTGTTGCAAGACCATCAGCAAATAAATGACCCTTCCTATTTCAAGCCACCAAATGTGGGAATGGTTCATTATGCCACAGTGGGTAATCTACACCTGAAGTAATTTCCGTCTCTGAACTTTGCTTACTGCTAGAAGCTCTCAACAATGAACTTTAAATGGGGCATACTGGTGATTAACAGGATGTGAGAAAAAGGAACACCTGTGTGCTGTTGGGGGGTTGTAAATTAGTGCAACCACGTGGAGATCAGTGCGGGGATTCCTCAAAAGACTGGGAAGGGAACCACCCAGTGACCCAGCTAGACCACGCCTCGGCTCTTTCCAAAAGAATTAAAGTCAGCATACTACAGTGATACGTGTGGACTCATGTATAGGGCAGCACAAGTCACAATAGCCAAGTTATAGAACCAAACTATGTGTCCATCAACAGATGAATAGATAAAGAAAATGTGGTATATATACACAATGGAAATTTACTTAGTCATAAAGAAGAATAAAATTATGTCATTTGCAGGAAAATGGACAGAACTAGAGAACATTATGCTGAGTGATTTTAGCTGTCTCAGAAAGTCAAGGGTCCTGCGTTTTCTCTCATATGTGGAAGCTAGAGAGAAAATAGGGAACAAAAGGGACTTTGGATAAATGAGGAGAGACCTATAGGAGAAAAGGAGGCTTTAGAAAGGAAACAGTTTGTATATGAAGGTATCTCTAACCACCTCGCTAGCGTGTCCAGGGAGGGAGGAGGGAGGAAGGGCGGGATGCAAAGAAAGATACACCGAGTGATGTTGTGTGCAAACATGAACGTGTCGCTTAGAATCTCACCACGAGGTATAGTTACGATGCACTAATAAAAATAGAGATGGTTGCAAAAAGCAACTGGGTAAAGCTAACTAGGAAATGAAGGTTTTAGATTCCACATATGTGTGAGACCACACAGTGCCCATCTTTCTGTGCCTGCCTGATTTCACTTACTATAATGTCCTCCTGGAATGGGTTCTTTTTCAGCCCTATCACAGTGTGCTCCATAAATAGGTGCAATTAGGTTTCCATTAATTAAAAAAACCTAGAGAATAAAAACATATAAAAGAGATTTCAGTATGTTTGGGGAACAGATTAATTTTGGAGGTCTTGAATGTTGAAATCCGTAAAATCTGAATTTGATTAATTTGAGACTTGTGACCCATGTGGAAGGAAAAGTCTTTGAAAAGAATGAAAATGTCTTATCGTTTGAAAGGAGTAAAAGGTACAAAGTATGATGTATAAATCACAAACCCAGAGAAGCGCAGCGCCCCATGGGGCGGGACCGCGGCTTTGGAAACAGCGCTTTCTTATTCCAACTGCGCATGGTTCCGTACTAGCTAGAAAATGGAGTCTTAGCAAGCAGTCTGCTCCTTCTGGTTATGTTGAGGGCTGATTCTGAAGCCAGGGTGAACCAGGTAAGTGTGGAACAGAGGGAAGGAGAGGGGATCTGTGTTTCTTATACATATGCATATGACTGGACGTGAAAAACTACATCCCCACATGATATAAACCATGTTTTTTTAAAAATTTATTTTGGTTTTTGTTTTGGTACTAGAGATTCAACTCAGGGGTTTTCCACCTCTGAGCTACACCCCCAGCCCTATTTTAATTTTGAAACAGGGTCTAAGTTGCTGAGGGTCTCGCTGGGTTGCTGAGGCTGGCCTCGAACATGCAATCCTCCGGTCTCGCCTTCCAAGTGCTGGGATTGCAGGCACGAACCACCGTGCCCGTTTTATTTTTTTAATTTTTTAATTTTTTGTGTGTAGTACTGGGGATGGAACCCAGGGGCATTCTGCCTCCAAGCTACACCCTCAGCCCTAATTTATTCTTTATTTTGAAACATGATCTCACTAAGTTGCAGAGGGACCCACAAATTGCTGAGGTTGGCTGTGAACCTGCGATCCTCCTGTCTCAGCCTCCCAAGAACTGGGATTACAAGCGTGCGCCGCCACGCCCGGCTCCGTGCCCGGTTTAAACTAAGATGTATGGGGATTCATTTCCCTGCTTCTGCACTCAGGCCACAGCCAGAAGAATATGAACATTTGGGCAGAAAATGAGCTTGTTTACATCACTGGGAGAGTGTTGGACTCAGCGCCCTGGCAGCTCTGACGAAGGCTCTTCCGAGGAACCTCTTGAAATCACCGCAGGAGGCTCCCGCTTCCTTCTCATCTCTTCCTCCTGCCTCTCCAACTCCCTCAGACAATGGAAAATAATTCAGCTTCCTAATGATCCCAATTTAGTGTAATTTGGACTCATCTGGAGCCGTTGTCTTGTGTGATCTGATCTCTGAGTTTGATTTCACAAACAGGCGTCCTGCGCGGTTGGTGGGAAGAGGTGGCCGGGCTGCTGAGCCAACCCGGGGGCGGCGCGCTCTTTAATACGGTGGCAAGCTGGTCTGTCCCCACACAACCTCCCCTGGGGGTTTGGACTAGAACTCGCCTTCCCTCTGTGGAATTTGTAGGAAGGGTTTAGAATGTTTATTTTGGCAAGAACTGTACATAGTGACTTATTATGTACCCGAAAGTCTTTCAGTTATATAAATGAGCATTATATATTGTTTATTTTTCAAGTAGAAGAAAGAATGTGAGCAGACATGGGAATTAGATCAATCTTAAACATTAATTTCAACAAGCTAACAGGGATCATAAACCACAAGTTGAGGGGAACTTTGGTCATCGATCGGAATGAGCATTTGGTAAATCCTTTTCAAAAGTAGACAAGTTCCCAGGCCAGCTGAGGGCCTGGCCGTTCTGAAGCTTGGGAGTAAGAAAGGCCCTGCGAAATTCTACATATGCACCATCTCCACGTCATTAGGTGAAGAACACTGATAAAAGATGATTTGTTTATTCATTCAACAAACACTTGCTGGAATCCTATGATGTTACCAGACACTATGCTTGGTACTAGGGGTACAAAGCTTTCTCTGACATCAAGGGGCTCAGTGTCTGATGAGTTATCAATATATCGCTTTTTCCAATGTGCAATAAGAATGATGGTTCAATGTATACAATCAATTGGCAAAACAAAACAAGGGAAAGGAACGGAAAATGCCTGGCATGACCTGGGAATTCTTTTTAGAGTCCGAGGGCTGGTATCCCCACTGTTCACTAACCACCTTTTCTCTCTGTCTCCTTCTAGGGATATATAAAAACAATTTTCTAGTATACTCTTCTGTTTTTCTTCTCTGCTTAAGTTATAAAATAGGACACAAGTGATTCCTTAAGACACAGCCTGCGAGTTCATGGGGCAGCTCAACACAGTGATAAACTGTTTGGGGTCTAGATCTTCACTGATTGTTTTAAAAATAAATTTTGTACAGCTTGGTGGCGATGAGAACTTGGAGACGTTATGCAGTCCCCTGAGCCTCAGTTTCCTCCCCTGCGACACAGGCACGATGTTGACAACATTGGTGTCCTGGGAATGTCATGGAAGCAAAAGAAAACAGAGCCGGTGGAGTGCTCTAAATAGTGCCAGGCGCCTTGTCAGTCACTTTTTTGATTTGTGCAAGAAAAATACAAGGAGGACTTCAGTGAGAAAGGGCTCTTTGGTGGAAAATTAAAATATTCTTAAAAACATAATTTAGAATACGGACTTACACATGGTGAGACAGATACCCCATGATCCCACTTGTATGTGGAATCTAAAAACGTTCATCTCAGCCGGGCGTGGTGGCGCACGCTTGTAATCCCAGTACTTGGGAGGCTGAGACCGGGGGATCACAGGTTCGCGGCCGGCCTCAGCTACTTAGGCCATCCGCAACTTAGTGAGACCCTGTTTCAAAATAAAGAATAAACAATAGGGCTGGAGGTGTAGCTCGGAGGTAGAATGTCCCTGGGTTCCATCCCCAGTACTGCAAAAAAAATAAAATAAATAAATAAAAAAAACATTCATCTCATAGAAGCTGAGAGGAGAGGAGTAGTCACCAGAGACCAGAGAGGGGAGGGCAAGGGGAAAGGTTGAGCAGTAAGTAATAAGTTCTAGTTAGACAGAGAAATCCGTTCTGATGCTCCATTGCACAGTGAGCTGGCTACAGATAATGATGATATGCCGTATATTTCAAAAAGGCTAGAAGAAAGGATTTAGAATGTTCTCACGACAAAGAAGTGATAGACGATCTGGGAGATAGAAATGTTTGCCCTAGTTTGAATATTATACAACGTAATCATGTATCAAACCATCACATTTCTGTAAATAAAAATGATTGACATAAAAACAATTTTCTGTCAAGGAAGAAATTAATAAAAACGGGAAAGGAAAATAATTTGGACTTAGATTTAGAAATTAGAGAATGCTAGAACAGAAAAGTGACTGGTCTACAGAGCAAAGAAAAGCCTGACAGGCTTATGCTGGGGTAGGGCAGAAGAAATGCAGACAGACAGACGGAAAGGAGACAAACAGGAGAAGAAAGAGGGACTGTAGCTTCAAACCTGGAAACCCTAGCAACATCCTCCCCTTCACCCCCAGTCACATTTCCTTCCCACCGATAGTTAGTTAATGAGTATAGTCAGCTATCCTTCGATGTTACCACATGGAAGTTCTAGCTAAAATTCAGCCCTCTGCCTTGATTCTCTAACCCTCCCATCTTAAATCCTGAATTCCCCCAATTCCTGTCATCCCTCAGACAGCGATGTAGGTCAGTTCTGAAGGCTACCTGTGTTGGTCTATTTTTTGTTACTGGAACAACTGAGGCAGGCTACTTTAATAAGAAAAGAGGTCATGGTCCATGGTTCTAGATGTGCAGGTCTCAACAGCATGGTGCAGACTCAGCACAGTCCCCTGGGCTGTGTGGAGCGGAGGAGAGTGTGCACACCTCTGCGTCTCTCCTGCCCTCTCTCTCACTCCCTGGGTCTAAAGGAAACTGGCTGCCATGTTGTGGAAGCCCTGGGAAGAGACCTGAAGCCAAGGATCTGATGCCGTCAGCGGGCAGGGCCAGGCCGAGGCTGTGCCGGAAGCCGCCATGAGTCAGCTGCAGACTGGCTCCCACGCGGAACCTTGAACAGCCCCAGCCTCGGCGGCCCTGACTGTGCTGCCGGATCCCAGAAAACAGAGGTAGGCGGCTGAGCGGCTCCCGAGTTCTGCGGAAATGATAAGATAATCAGTGCTTGTTTTAATCGGCTAAATGGGGGGGGGTTATCATACAGCAATAGATAAGCAGTTCACTAGGGCTGGAGGCCTCCCGAGTGTTCAGAGAACTCGCCAGCTTAGCTCTCCCCTCCCCGCCTCTCCCTTCCCAATTCAGGCCTGCACACCAGGCATGCCCGGTCTTCACACAGGATTCTTAACTTTACAAAGTTATATGTAAAGCGATACCATCTTCACAGATCTAGCCCAAGCAATTTAGGGGGGCTAAATTGCCAAAGAAGCAAATAGCTCTCTTCCTTCTTTCTTCTTAGTATAAGCTATGATTTAAGACAAATCACAAATTAGCAAGAGGGTTATCAATCAGCCAGAACATATTTCTCAACCGTTTAAGAGACGCGCTGCTAGATGGTTTGTGAGTGTGTTGTTAGTTTGGATTTGGGGGAACTTGCTCTCTTTGCAGGTCAAGAATGTTCACCGTCAGTCAGTGCGGTGGCGCACGGCTGTAATCCAGGAGGCTGAGACAGGAGATCGTAGTGAGGTTCAGAATGATGTAGACATGCACGCACACAGTACTCGGTGTGTCCCCTCCTCCTCCGCACGCAGGCTAGTGAGATGGGCAGTGAGGCCACCATATATGGACGTGACATTATTTGAACTGTTTCCTTCGTCAGTTCTCCCTTTTCCCCTCTCCACCTCCTCCCCCATCCCTTCCGCTGCTCTACTGGTCTCTCCTCATTTGTCTGAAGTCCCTTTTGTTTCCTATTTTCTCTGCAGCTCCCACATGGGAGAGAAAACATACAACCCTTGATTCGCTGAGACAGGCTGATCTCACTTAGCGTGATATTCTCTAGTTCCACCCGTTTCGCTGCAAATGGCGTCATTTTGGTCTTCTTTGGGGCCGAGTAGAACCCCACTGGGCGCCCGTTTCTTAGTGCGTTTGCGGTGGCTGCTGAAGCGTCCCATGGCGGTGCTGGACGGCCGGCGCCAGGCGTTCCAACCCTCTGTCTTCTTCTTGTCATCACTTGACTTTCTTTTCTCATGCAGTTTGAGTTCTCCCTGGCTCTTGGTGTGATGAGTGATTTTTTATAAAAACCTGGACATTTAGGATATTAAGTTAAGAGACTCTAAATTGCCGAGTGTGGTGGCACACTCCTGTAATCCCAGGACTTGGGAGACTGAGACAGGAGGATCATGGGTTTGAGGCCAGCCTCAGCAACTTAGGGAGACCCTGTTTCAAAACAAAAACTGAAAACAGGGATAAGGGTGTAGCTTGGAAATAGAATGTCATGAGTTCAGTCCTCAGTACCAAACAAACAAACAAACAAACAACAACAACAAAAATGTGGCTAGGGCCATATAGAACAAGATTATCTAATTTGCAGGAAAATGGAGAGAACTGGAGAACATAAAGCTAGGTGAGACCCGCCAGACTCAGAAAATCAAGGGCCACATGTTTTCTAGCATATGTGGAAGCCAGAGAGAAAAAAGGAAAGAAAAGGAACCTCTTGTAAATTAGGAGAGAGACCAGCGAGTAGAGAAAGGAACTCAGGGGAAGGAGGAGAGGAGGGAAAGCGAAGGGAGGAGGAAGGAAACAAGCCAAATAATGGTATGTGCATATATGCATGGGTCACTATGAATCTCACTATCATGTACAATTACAATGCACCAGTAAAAACATTATTAAAAAAAAGAGATGTGGTTGAGGAAAGGCACTTCCACCCTCAACCAGCAGGGGGCAGTGTATATGACGCTCTGAGGATTCCTGGGGGCTCAGATGGGTCTACGAAAGAAATATGTCAGGGTACACTTATCAAAATGTATGGTTACAATGCACCAATAAATGAGTATATTTAAAAAAAAGGAATGTGTCAGGGTAAGTAGAATGGGGATGACATTTTTCTGAATTCCAGATTTTAATTTGGAGTGACTATCCCAAATACCACACTTGAGTTAATTAGGTTTTAACTGAGAAAACTCTTCTGTTTGGGCGAGTGCAGCTCTCTCGCCTGAAATTATGGCAAAAATGGTTATTTTGAGTATTATATGAGTAAAACAACATTAACAACTAGAATGTGGACGATTCTGGGTTGGAGGTGACTGTAGAAGGTAAAGTAAGTCTATTCTTTGTAACCACAATCAAGTGGAAGGGCGCTCTTGCGCAGCCCGGCGTGCCTGGGATCAGACTGTGTCCTGGTTAGAGCACAGAGCTCGAGGCCCAGAGAGGTCAGGCGACTTGGTCAAAGTCACAAGTAGAGAGCAGAGACAGGGTTCAAACCCAGGCCGTGAGCCCCGCACATGCCACTCCCCACCACACCGAGAAGCTACGTTCGGAAAGAAATCCCAGTGTCAGGAAAAAGAAATTCATTTAATAGGTGCTTTTTGGGTACTGGGGATTGAACCCAGGGGTGTTCTCCCTCTGAGCCATACCCCTAGACCTTTTTTATATTTTATTTTGAAACAGTATCACTAAGTTGCTGAGGGTCTCTTTAAATTGCTGAGGCTGGCCTCCAATCTGCGATCCTCCTGTCTCAGCCTACCAAGTACTGGGATGGTAGGCATACACCTGCCTTTAATAGATGCTTTTAAATCCTGCCAGCAGGGAGAGAAACTGGAGTTATTGTAAGGAAGTTGGAGACGACGAATGGGTTGGTAAGATGAAATAAACACATTACTGAATAATTAAGAATAAAGGAGCCAGACATGGTGGCGGTGGCACATGTCTGTAATCCCAGTACTTGGGAGGCTGAGACAGGAGGATTGCAGATTCAAGGCCAGCTTCAGCAACTTAGCGAAGCCCTCAGCAACTTAGCAAGACCCTGTTTCAAAACAAAAATTAAGAATCCCTGGGTTCAATCCCCAACACACTCACACGCACAGTCCCAGGGGTGCCTGTGAGCCCCTTTCTCCTTGTGAAAACAGCACGAGGAAGCACGAACTTGAGGCGCAGGGCGGCTCCTCACCGCACTCCGAGTCTGCCGCACCTCGAGCTCGGACTCCCAGCTCTGAGAACCATGAGCCATAAATTTATGCTGCTCATAAATCCCTCAGTTGGAGGCATTTTGCTAGAGAAGCTCCAAACAGACTCAGGCCGCGAGCGTGAATAAATGTAGTCTCCTTGAGCAGGAGGCCTGGGTAGAGGAGGTCAGGGTGGAATTCAATCCGTTGATTCATTCCTTTCAAAGCTTACAGACATAATGCCTAAGATTCAATAATTGTGGAGAAACATGTTTTCATTTTCTATACTGGTTGAATCAATTTATAATATATTTACTTTGCTTATTCATAAACTGAAGATAAAGTTGTTACAAGATTCCAAAGACACAGGGACATTTCCTAGATATTCATATACTTTTCTCCGGAGGCAGTAGAATTTTTGTTTACAAACCAAAAGCTTTTAAGACATTGGACTTTTATTGACAAGGGCGTTTAAATAAAATATTTATATAAGAACTCCACAGCCGGGGGGTGGTGGCATATGCCTGTAATCTTACTACTTGGGAGGCTAAGACAGGAGGATCACAGGTTTGAGGCCAGTCTCAGCAACTTAGGGAAGCCCTCAGCAACTTAGTAAGACCCTGTTTCAAAATTAAAAATAAAATAGGGCTGGGGGTGTAGATCATAGGTAGAATGCCCCTGGCTTCAATCTCTAGTATCACCAAAAAACTCAACCCAAAACAAACCAAAACAGAAAACCAGCACCATACACTGAACTGACTGTGGTTGGAAAAAATAAAAATTGACGTAGTACTCATCAACCACCTGCTTAAAATTTTAAACATACTTTTTGTGAATTTAGTGATTTTGGAATTGGGTTTTTTTTGCCCTAAAAATATCATATCAGCAAAATTAGTTAAACCAGTACTGTTCTAACCATTTGGAATAGCTCTTTGAATGTTAAAGTCTCCTTTTATCCCCTGACTTGACAGCCGCAGTGAACACAACCTTTGAAAAGCTCCTGATAAGCGATGGCATTTACTTCTGAGGCTGCAACTTAATAAAGGATTTTGGGTCATAAAAACCAATAAGATGGTTATTTGCATTTAATCAAGACTGACAAAAATATCTGCTTTCGAAATGACACATCGCAATATTAAGGATTTATTTTAAAAAATGATATTTGCAAGTGCTGATAAAACTACATAGAAGCAGTTCATTTCCCCCCTCCTGTGTGTATTTGTGTGTAACATGGTGTGCCGGCGGTGCATGGGCGTGGCTTCGTCTTCTTGACTGTCTTATGGGAATTGTTTTAGTAATTCCCAGTATGAGGGATTTCTAGAAGATTCTTTCATGCCATTCTTTACAGTGGTTTGTTATTGTATGGAATAATATTACAGTATTTAATTTTCATATAGTTACAACGCTTGTCTTCCTTAAGGTCCACCACCTCTAGCTCCATAAAACCCCAGCCTTGTATCATGAAACTGACCTTGGGTTTCACAAGGACTTTCCCCCTCAGCCCTTTGTAGCTGCTTTTATTTTGAAACAGGGTCTTGCTGAGGGTCTCGCTAAGCTGCTGAAACTGGCCTTGAACCTGTGATCCTCCTGTCTCTACTTCTCAACTACTGGGATTGCAGGCATGCACCACCATGCCTGGCTTATTTTTTTAAAAAAAATATTGAAAATGTATCACATAGTCCTTGTTTCTATAGCCACAAAATTAGTAAGACTGAGGACAAGAATGAGAGTATGCCGTGAGTGTTTGGGTTTTTTGCTAGTGGTCAAGGGAAATGTTTTTATCATCTCCCTACAAAGAGACGGTCCTCATGAGCGCAGTGAAGTGGGCCACAGAACAACAACGATTATGTCAACAGAAATCCACCGGAGGATCGAGTTCCTCAAATCTTTCTGTGTCCCTCAGAAGGAAATGTTATTTTTCCTTCTGAATGGTCAGACCCAGCTAATTGACATATCTTTCTATTGAAGCCAGTTATGAAATGCTAAAATTGAATGCACCTGTTTTAAAAGCACAAAATTGATTTAATTGCATCAGGGTGTAATTAGGCAATATGAATGTTGTTTTAACATTTTAAAATATTCTTATCCTCATTATATCTTATTTAATTTATCTTTCTTTGGTGGTTGTTTTTGTTTTGTTTTGTTACTGGAAATGAACCCAGGAACATTTTACCTCTGAGCTACACCCCCAACCCCTTTTATTTTTTATTTTGAAGCAGGATTTTGCTAGGTTACTAAGAGTCTCTCTAAGTTGTTGAGACTGGTATCAAACATGCAATCCTCTTGTCTCAGCCTATTTATTTATTTATTTATTTTTTGGTGTGTGTGTGGTATTGGGGGTTGAATCCGGGAGCACTCGCCTCTGAGCTACACCCCCAGACCTATTTCCCGAGGGCCTCACTAAATTGCTGAGGTTGGCCTAGAACCTTCAATCCTCCTTTCTCGGTCTCCCAAGTACTGGGATTACAGGTGTGCACCACCATGCCCGGCGGTAGTTGTATTTTGATCCGGCAAAAAAAAAAAAAAAAAAAACAAAAACAGAAGCAAAACCCCAAAACAATAAAAAGGAGGAATCATTTATCAAGGATGAGTTGATCTGAGGACTAAGATGACCGTCCTGATTCTGAGGTTTCTTAGTTGTGAGAGCAGCAGACCCCTAAGAGCCTCGCTTCTAGATACTTCACACTAAAGACAGAGGCATAATAATAAAAGGCTTATTTGCAAATATTTTATATATTAAGACAATTTTCGATCATATTTCTAATATATTTTACTTTTTTATGGTAGTGAGAATTGAACCCAGGGGCATTCTACCTCTGAGCTATACCCCTCAGCCTTATTTTATTCTTTGTTTAGAAATAGGGTCTCATAGCCCGGCATGGTGGCGCACGCTTGTAATCCCAGTACTTTGGGAGGTGGAGACCAGAGGATCCGGGTTCGCAGCCAGCCTCAGCGCTCTCTCTCTCCCTGTCTCTCTCTCTCTCTACTTAGTGAGGCCCTCCGCAACTTCATGAGACCCAGTTTAAAAATAAAGTCTAAACTTTATTTTTGTAGCGTGGAGGTAGAACGTCCCTGGGTTCAACACCCGGTACCGCAAAAAAAAAAAAAAAAAAAGAAAAAGAAAAGAAATTTGGTCTCATTAAATAGCTGAGGCTGGCTGCGAACCTGCGATCCTCTTGTCTCAGTCTCCCAAGTACTGGGATTACAAGCATGTGCTACCACTCTGGGCTTTTTACTTTTATCAATATTACAAATAAATATATATTTACACAAATATGTTTATATACAAACATATATACATGCAAATATGTATTTGTGTATGAATACAAATACTAGAAACACACACACACACACGCACAAAGACACACACACACATACACATAGTAGAACTGGAGATTGAACCCAGGAGAGTTCTACCTCTAAAGCTACATTCCCAGCCCTATTTTATTTTTTATTTTGAAACAGGGTCTCACTAAGTTATTGTGTACTGGCCTCAAAACTGAAATCCTCCTGTCCCAGCCTCCCAAGTACTGGGATTACAGGTGTGGCACTGGGCCCAGCACAAATATTTTAATATTATTTTCTGTAGTAAAACAATTATAGTTCATATGACTTAAAGAATATAAACCCAGAAGCCGGGCATGGTGGTGCATGCTTGTAATCCCAGTACTTGGGAGGTGGAGACCGGAGTATCCAGGTTCGCGGCTAGCCTCAGCTACTTAGTGAGGCCCGCTGCAACTTTGTGAGACCCGGTTTCAAAATAAAGGATAAAAAATAGGGCTGGGGGTGTATCTCGGAGGTAGAATGCCCCTGGGTTCAACCCCCGGTACCGCAAAAAAAAAAATATAAACCCAGAAATAAACATTTCCCTAAAAAGATTTCTTTTTCCAAATAAATGATAAGAAAGCAGCACAAAAATATTGGAAGTAATGGAAAATTGATTTTTCATGTGGCCAACATTCTATTTTGACTTAAGTGATATTTTAAGTGCTCTTCCCTCCCTCTCAGGAGGCCGCTTGACAGGCGTCTTTCTCCAGAATCAAACAAGCAACAACTTGCTGTGATACGTGTAAGATCTTTCTACCCGGAAGAGTCCATTACAGGTGCGGGGTCCAAGGTTTTGCCGGTAGCCGCATCAGTTTGGGGTTGCTTCTGTAACCAGTGGCACACAGCAGTCCCTCATCTGCAGTTCCATAGTCTGAAATCCGATGTGGGCCTCGCCAAGCTGAGATCAAGTTGTGGGCAGGCCGTGCTCCTCCAGGGAGCACTAGAGGGAGAATCCGTTTGTCTTGTCCATTTCCTAGGTTCCTCGGCATCCCATGGCTCATGGCCCCTTTCTCCATCTTCTGAGCACAGTTTGGGGGGATCGGATTCAAGAGCAGTTTAGTTAGGGGGTTATGATTCAAAGTTTCCCACGAGGTTAAGAGTCGAGGTGCTGGCTGGGCTATGTGACGTGGGACGGAGGAGCCGCAGCTCCTACCACATGGGCTCCCCACACGGCTGTTCCCGAGCCTCTCCTTCCTGGTCACAGCTCCTCTCACCCCTGTGGCTTCTTTGGTCTGTTTGCGTAATCCAGGATACATTCCCTATTTTTTTTTATTTTTAATTTTTGGTACTGGGGATTGAACCCAGGGGAATTCTACCTCCCAGCTACACTCCCAGCCCTTTTTATTTTTTATTTCGAAACAGGGTCTCCCTAAGTTGCTGAGGCTGTGGTCTTAAACCTGTGATCCTCCTGTCTCAGCCTCCCAAGTCCTAGGATTACAGGCATGTGGCGCTGAACCTGGTTATACTTTCCCCATCTTAAGGTCAGCGGATAAGCAACCTTAATTCCATCTGCAACTATAGTTCCCCTTTGCAATGTAACACAACACACTCACAGGTTGTAGGGGTTAGAATGGACATTTTGGGGGGTCATTATTTCGTTTACACATAGGATGAGTCATATAAACACCTTCTATCGAGCACAAGACAAGATTCCAGACTCCCTGAAGGAAAGCAGGTGTTCAGAATAACCTATTGCTTGCATTCTTATAAGAGCGATCCAGAGAGAGATCAAACAGAGAGATGAGGACACACAGGCTACAGAGAAGGGTGAAAGCAGAGACAGGGGATGATGGACCAGTCTATAGGCCAGGGAGCACCAAGAATAGTCAGCAGTCACTGGGAGCTAGCAGAGAGGCATGGAACCCACGTTTCCTTTTGAGAGCTTAAGAAAGAACCTACGCACAGACGCCTTGCTGGAACGTGATGGCTCGGGGACTGGAAGGTGTTGGGAAACTTAGGACCACAGACCCAGATGGCCAGACCATGACGACATGTCCACCTGAATGGCAGAAGCATTCTGAGGAAGTGTCTCGGAGTCTTGATGGTTGCCAAACTCACCTGTGTGCTCCCACGGAGCCCTTCACCAGGGAGTGGAGCTGTGCCACCAACGCCCGGAGGGCGTGGAGCTGCGGAGTGGGCAATGCACTGTATGTAGTCCTGAAAATACCTTTTTAATTAAAAGAAAACAATGGCAGGGGATTTGACAAGTCTTTCATATGGAGACAAGCAATGAATTTTTGCTTCTCAACAGAAGGTTAATTAAATATTTACGCAAGCCCGAGAGTATGAAGAGGGAAGTTGGAATATCAAATATCATGAAAGTTTTATGAGATAAAGTGAGTGGTACAGAGATATTGCTAAAAAATATAAATTATAGAATTTCAAATCATTAAAGGGAAGAAATGTAGGGAGAAATGTAGCCAACAGCCTAGAGAAGTCACCCTAACCACCCTAATACGCCGTTCCTGTTCAAGCTCACTGCTAGAAAATATTTTAAAATTATCTGAGATTTTTGTGCACACGTTCAAGTAATATTTTCCTTCTTTTTTTTTTTTTTAAAGTGAAAACATGGCCGGGTGTGGTGGTGCACGCTTGTAATCCCAGTACTTTGGGAGGCAGAGACCAGAGGATCCGGGTTCGCGGCGAGCCTCAGCACTCTCTCTCTCTCTCTCTCTCTCTCTCTCTCTCTCTCTCTCCACTTAGTGAGGCCCTCTGCAACTTCATGAGACCCGGTTTCAAAATAAAGTATAAAAAATAGGGCCAGGGGCGTAGCGCGGAAGTAGAACGCCCCTGGGTTCAATCCCCGGTACCGCAAAAAAAAAAAAAAAGTGAAAACATGTTTTAATGAAGAAGAAAAAACAAGGGAGTATAAACGTTATACACGAGCATTAGTAGAGTATGTTTTCATCCACAAAATGTAAATTGAGCTTAGATGTCGCAGAGGTTAACTCTTGTTGCAGAACCAATCACCCCAGAGCTTGGCAGGGTTCTGAGGCTCAGAAATCTCGGGGCAGCGAATCTGGGTGGTTCTAGCTCAACCTGTTTCACGAGGTCATACAAGGTCATAGTCAAACTCTGCAGGGGGACTGGTCAGCAGAGGCCCAGCCGGAGCCTCTGCTCCAGGTTCCTGGTGTCACAGGATTCCAGGCTCCTTGTCACACAAACCTCTCCTTGGGTGTGCTCACGATGGCACAGACAGAAGCCACTGTTCTATAACCTGATCTTCCAAGTGGATGCCTGCAGTTCTGACCGACCCTGGCGCAGGGTGGAGGGGAGGATGGAAAGGAGTGGGTTTGGTGCCAAGAGGTGGGAATTCTAGGGCCATCTCGAAGACCGGCTACCATAATCATTAAATATTTTCCAATTTAAAATTATCTTTAGCCGGGCGTGGTGGCGCACGCTTGTAATCCCAGAACTTGGGAGGCGGAGACCAGAGGATCCGGGTTCTCGGCCAGCCTCAGCTACTTAGTGAGGCCCTCCAAAACTTCGTGAGACCCTGTTTCAAAATAAAGGATAAAGAATAGGGCTGGGGGTATAGCTCGGAGGTAGAATGCCCCTGGGTTCAATCCCCGGTACTGCAAAAAAAATTATCTTTTCCATTTTTTAAAAATTTTGCTTTTATTTGCAGTGCTGGGGATGGAACTCAGGGCCTTGTGAGTGCTAGGCAGGCACTCTACCACTGACCCCCCCATCTTTTCTTTTTTGTTTGCGGTATTGGAGATTGAACCAAGGGGCGTTCTACCTCTGCGCTACACCCCCGACCGTATTTTTTATACTTTATTTTGAAACCGGGTCTCACGAAGTTGTGGAGGGCCTCACTAGGTAGAGAGAGAGAGAGAGAGAGAGAGAGAGAGAGAGAGGGAGAGAGAGAGAAAGAGAGAGAGCTGAGGCTGGTCGCGAACCCCGGATCTTCCGGTCTCCGCCTCCCAAAGTACTGGGATTACAAGCGTGCGCCACCACGCCCGGCTGGATGTGCTTTTTTAAAAGAGGATTTCCACATCTAAGTTGGATTTGAAGTCTCTGGAAATCTTCATTAGAATGCTTTTAGAAGCTTTAATATAATCATGGAAATAATAGCAACTATATTCATGGGGTAAACAGTTTGTTCTAGAAGATGCACAGAATGGTCTGTATGTGCTCCCACACAATTCTTTGTCACAAGCCATCATGACAGTGATCATTCTTCCTTTATATCTGTGAAGAGATTAGGCTTTTGCCACTAAAGCTCTGCAGTATAAGTCTGTGGATTCCAACATTGCAAGCGTGATACATTATTTTCTAAGGAATGAAACAAGTCCAATTTCTAGTCTTCTGTAATAAGACAATTTCTCTTTAGGGTATCACTTGCATTTCAAGATGGAGGAGCAAAGTCTGTCTGAAAGGGGGATCAATGGTTTTCTGAGGGTGTCTTCTGTTGGCCGCCATGGTCAGGAGCCACAGAAGTCTCCCTCCCTTCTGCATAGTGAGCCGCAGCCTCCGGTGCTTATTAACCCGAGCGACCGACCGGCTTGCTGTTGAGAGAGGAAATGCCACCCTGCTGGTGCACCCCGGCAGAGGGTGCTTGGCCTTGAAAACAGCATTTTATTTGTGCGGAGACATGGACACATGGCAAATGCTGGGTTTCTTTTGAAATGAAGAGCAAAGTTCAGTGAAAAGCTAATAACCACAGTTCCGAGAAGAATCCCTCAGGATGTTCCAGGAAAAACATTCAAATTCCGCAACCTCTGTAAGTTAGCAAACAGGCTGCCTTGACATGCGGGTAGGGAGGTCTGTAGAAAGGCGCGGTGTGCTGACCACGTGCTTTGTAATAGATTTCAGCTACCAGGTCTAGCCTTATATTTTAGAACTAAATATTGAGACAATGATCGGAAATTATTTAGAATAGCTCATGATAAAAATGAGTGAAATGTCGGATTCCGTCTAGAGTTCCCTGCGTGGATTTCCAGCAGGGTCGGCCTGGGTGTCTGCAACCTTTGCTAGGTGGCGAGGCTTCCCGGCCTGTGTGATGCCCCCTCTGATCTAGTAGCCTTGATGGGCTGCACAGTTCTGGAATCGACTTTCTTACCTCTTTTCTATTCATTCATTCATTCATTCATTCATTCATTTTTGTGGTACTGGAGATTGAGTCCAGGGGTATTCTACCTCCAAGCTACACCCCCAGTCCTATTTTATGTTTATTTTGAAACAGGGTCTCACTAGGTTGATGAGAGTGTCACTACTTGCTGAGGCTGTCCTCGAACCTGTGATCCTCCTGTCTCAGCCTCCCAAGTACTGGGATTACAAGCGTGCGCCACCATGTCCGGCTTATCTCTTTTTTAATAAAATAATCCTGCGTGCTTGTTAGCCAGGAACACCCTGAGTGTTCATCTCCTCCTCAAACTGCAACACAAACCACAGGTATTCCTCCTGAAGGTGGACGCAGGATTTGAAGTCAAAGATCGGGTTGGAGACTTGGCTGTGTGGCCCAGCCAAACCAAGTAGTCTCTCTAACTCTTGGTCCTCACTGTTGCTTCACAGTTTTTAACTTCAGTGATCAGTTTTTCATAAAATAACTCATGTTGGAAAGAGCTTTGCACACCTCTACTCCGCTCCGCACAGGTTAGCTGCTCGCTGCCATTATCCTGGCTATCAAAATCGGTCTCATGGGAATGTCACATGGGGACTCACAGCAGCGAGAACCTCCTACCATTCCCCTCAGGGACAGAACGTTGCCTTGGAACACCTGTGGATAAGCAGGCCAGCATCAATTTAGTCATCCTAAAATCAAGGCCAAGAATTGAATAATAGGAATCAAGAAATGGTATATGGAGACTTGAGGAGCACAGGTTCGAGGCCAGCCTCAGCAATTTAGTGAGATCCTGCTTCAAAATAAAAAATAAAAAGGATTGGGAGGTAACTCAGAGGAAGAAGAATGCCCCTGGGTTGATTCCTCATCACCATGAAAAAAAGAGAAAGAAAGAAAGAAAAAGAAGGAGAGAAAGGAAAGAAAGAAAGAGAGAGAGAGAGAGAGAGAGAGAGAGAGAGAGAGAAAGGAAGGAAGGAAGGAAGGAAGGAAGGAAGGAAGGAAGGAAGGAAGAAAGCGAGCAATGGTAAGCGGAACTGCATTTGGCATTCCATAGCAAAAGCAGGAGTCCCTAACACAGTCAGCTGGTTGATGTGAGTTCAGCCCAGGGAGTGATCGTAGTGCTGGCTGGGGCCAGGCTGCCGCACACCCTCCTCCTCCCTGAAACCATGGGCCTCTAAGAGGGGATGCGCCATCTCTGTGAGGGCCCGTGTAGAATTGCACTGCAACTGAACTGATAGTTTTCTTCTTTTATGTTTTAATTTATTTTTTCCTATTCTAATGCACTGACATGTAGCATAAAACAGCTGGGAATGAAAGACACTAGGTAAAGCTAAACTGTGAACCCCTGGACAGGATCGCTTGGCCACAGGAGAGGGTGAAGGAATACAGGATTCTGGTAGAAGGGCAGCCCTGGCCTGGAGAGAAACCTGCTTCCCTGAGGAACCACGGACTTCACGTCCTTCTCTTTCCTGACCCCTCGCTTGCCTCTTGTAGTCTAAAAGAAATGGTCTTCCATCCAAGTACTAAATTGGGAGGCTGAGAGAGGAGAATCACAAGTTTGAGGCCAGCCTCGGTAACTTCGTAAGACTCTATTTTAAAAAACAAAAAGAGCTGGGGTATAACTCAGAGGTAGAATCCCTCCCCCCAGATTCAATGCCCAGTACCACAAAAATAAAAATAGAAAATAAAAGAAATGTTAGCTTCTTTGGTACAAGTATCTGAATTTACAAGAACGAAAGCAATCCGTTGAGGCCCCATGTGTTTCTGCATAGCCTTCTTTGTAATTCTGGTCACAACCTATTGCTGCCAACTGTTAACCACAGTGGTCAAATTCTGAACAATACCCCAGGATGCTGGTTTCCAAGGGGGGGGGGGACAAGCTCTCCTTTAAGAGCAGAAGAAAAGAAGAAAAAAAAGAAACTGGTAATCAGAGCCAATTTTTTTTTGTACTGGGGATTGAACCCAAGGGCATTCTACCTCTGAGCTACACTCTCAGTCCTACTTTCTTTTATCTTGAAACAGGGTTTCACTAAATTGCCAAGGTTGGCATTGAACCTGCCATTCTCCTGTCTCAGCCTCCCATGCACTGGGATTGCAGGCATGCACCACCACCCCACCCTTTTACTTTTTTTTTTTTGCGGTACTGGGGATTGAACCCAGGGGCATTCTACCTCCGAGCTACACCCCCGGCCCTATTTTTTATTCTTTATTTTGAAACAGGGTCTCACTAAGTTGCGGAGGGCCTCACTAAGTAGCTGAGGCTGGCCGCAAGCCTGCGATCCTCCAGTCTCAGCCTCCCAAGTACTGGGATTAAGAGCATGCACCATCATCCCCGGCTCAGAGCCTATCTTTAAGTAGCCCTTTCAGACACTTTTATGAGGTTATTTCATTTCTCTTTCAATGATTCTAAAAAATCATTAAAAATGAAACTGAAAGCAGAGCGGAGTGTTTTCCCGTAGTTTCGTGTCTGCTGTGTGCTTGCAGCGTGCTGCTAAGGACGAGGTGCTTTAGCGTGACGTGGCTGCGGTCAGCACCTTCCGCAGTGCGCAGCGCCCTCACGCTCAGCCCGTCCTCTCACCCTCCGACGTCTGGCTTTTAAGAGCAAGGAAAAGAAAGCTTTAGTAGGACTCAGAATAGCAGCAGATGATTGATCTCCTTAGCAAGTGTGCTAATAAATGCATCTTGCAACAAATTACAGTTTCCATGTTTTCTACTAGAAATTGTATGTCTCAATAAGATTTTTGTCATAATTTGCACTTTCCTATAAATAATTGGTGAAAATTTACAATAATAAAACTAGTAGAGGGCAGGAGTGTGGCTCAGCACCTGTGCGGCCCTGGGCTCCATCCCCAAGGCCACAAATAAGCAAACAAACAAACAAACTCCACCGCCAACACAACCACCTCCAACACAACCACCACCAACACAACCAACACCAACAACAACCACCACCAACACAACCACCACCAAAAACAAACTAGTAGAGGGCAGGAGTGTGGCTCAGCATGTGTGCGGCCCTGGGCTCCATCCCCAAGGCCACAAACAAGCAAACAAACAAACAAACTCTACCACCAACACAACCACCGCCAACACAACCACCACCAACATAACCAATGCCAACACAACCACCACCAACAAACTAGTAGAGGGCAGGAGTGTGGCTCAGCACGTGTGCGGCCCTGGGCTCCATCCCCAAGGCCACAAATAAGCAAACAAACAAACAAACTCCACCAACAACACAACCACCGCCAACAACAAACTAGTAGAAATATGTCAGAATGCCATTTTTTCTTACTAGAACGATGTCTTCCATATATAATTTGGAGAAGTGAAATAAGAAAAGAAAGAAGAAACCTGCTAAAAGTATCACTCAGAGATAAACACAGAAGCTATCTTTCCATGTGTCCTCTTTATTTTTATATAAAAAGTATACCTGCATATTTGCTAAAATAAAATAAGGCCATAAAACTGTCTTGAAATCTAGATGTATTATTTACAATATTATCTATAACACGATTCTAATGGCTGCTTACGCTCCGATGTTTTACCACTTATTAGCCGGTCCCCTCATTGTCGCCTACCTTCTATTTATCATTTCTTCTAGTGTTATAAGCAGGGATTCAATTAAGACAGAAAATTCTGTGCTGTTTGGCTTTGAGTTTGTAAAGAAACGAAGGACCAATAGAATCCCATAGCGTGGCAAACACAGACTCAGTTTTATTTGGATTGAACAAAACAGAAATGTCAGCAGTTGGTCAAAAAGCAAGTAGCAGAAGGTGTTAATTTTGGTCTAAAAGCTAGAATGCAGGCATAATTGGCTTATGCGACAGTATCATTATATCCTTTAATAGCGTGCCTTATATCAATCACATAACTAACATACATAATACCAAGGTGAATGGTGTTTATGAATATTTTGGAAACTTCCTATACAGCCTTTTTCTATTGGCAATCTTGATGTTCATCAGTCTTGAAAGGACAGATGCAGGAAGGAAATTACCATTCACTGAGCACCTGCTGTGTATCACAATATAGTTGGCAATTGACTGACTAGAGGATTTACTAGATATTCAAATTTGGCTCCTGATCTGTTCCATTCTATCTATTTGAAAACAGCATTCTCCTCTCTGAATACAACTGAACGACTGAATTGCCACAATCAAGTAGAGACCAGCAAAGCCATCGCTGATTAATTTGAAGAAAAACAAAACATTGTCTAACTTTCTCTAGATAGAATAAAATTGCTTTGATGAACATATAAACTTTCTAGTCCCAGAATAGAAGAAACAAGACAGCAATTATGACAGTTGAGGGGAACAAAGTGTTATTCTTGTTTGATATTATTGTACCAATATTTCCCCTAATTATTCGGGACATTTTCTTCTCCAAATATTTATCAATTAGCTTAATTTGACATGGGTTCACAGTCTTGTATTAAATAAATCCATAAATGTGTTAATAATTTCCATAATGAGGACATATTTGACAACTAAAGCCTGAAACATTGAGTAATAATGAGATATTTCATTTTTTTATTGTGCATGTTTTTCAGAGAGGCATGCCAATATTCTAGTTTCTAGGAAGAAATAAAAAACAATGTTTTTTTTTCTTCTTGGTACTGGGGATTAAACCCAGGGGGGCATTCTATCTCCAAGCTACACCCCTAGCCCTTTTTCTTTTTCTTTTGAAACAGGGTCTCACTAAGTTGCTGAGGCTGGCCTCAAACCTAAGATCCTCCTGTCTCAGCCTCCCAAGTACTAGGATTATAGGCATAGACCCCCATGCCCTGCTAACAACAATGTTTTTAAAATCATGCTTGACTAAGAGGTGTGAGTCTGAAAATAGCAGCCAGGCCCTTGCTAGCATTTCCTGTGTGTATGACTGGCATGCTATGCTTTCTGAAAACTGCTAGTTCTAACAGAAGAGTAATCATGAACACTTTTACAGTTTGAAATGTCTCTAAAGTTGGTTATACACATGGGAAAATTCTCCATATATTTTCACCCAGCACTTGGCGAGCCCCCCACCCCCGGCTTCCACCCGCTCCCTCACCCTCCCCTTGCACGACATCGAGATTGGTATTGATCACTTATTCAGAGCCTTCTAACTTTACAAATACATGCATGTATAAGTGTATGATTACGACAAAGATAATGCAGCATTGTGAAATTACGCCACAGTAGCCTGAAATTTGAACCACTTCCCTGATAGTAAATAACGATTCTATTGAAAATCTTGCATGCATATCTATGTTTATAGCAACACAATTCATAATATCCAAATTATGGAACCAGCCTAGGTGTCCATCAACAGATGAATGGATTACTAAATTATGGGATATACACACAATGGAATTCTACTCAGCCATAAAGAAGAACAAATTTATGTCATTCGCAGGAAAATGGATGGAACTGGAAAATATTATGCTAAGCGAGATTAGTCAGTTACAAAAAGTGAAAGGTTGGATGTTTTCCCTCCTATGTGAAAGCCAGGGAGAAATTGGGATATAGGAGGGTCTCTAGACATAGAAGGAGAAACCCTAGTGGAGTGATGGAGGGGGCTTAAGGGAGGCAGGTGGGTGGGGGGGAGACTTGATGAAGGAAACACTTCGATGGACATGATTTCATTCACAAAGTTATCAATGCCAATCTCAAAGTCATCACGGGGAGAGCTAGGGAACAGGCCGGGTGCTGGGGGTGGGGGACGCTTACTGAGTGTGTGTGCCTGTGTGTGAACGTCATCATGATGTATGGTTACAATGCACCAACAAAAAAATCTTATTTCTTCCACCACTGGGTGCTGCGAGAGGCTTAAAAGAGCAAAAAGTTGGATAAAGTTACTTTAAATATAATGGGAATTCTGGAAAGTAAAGGAAATGAACTAATTCCCAGATTGATGACAATGTAGCATAAACTTTTAACTTTCAGATCTGGGCAAAGGTAGTTTTGATAAGAGGAAAAGATGGCTGGTCATCATGTCTGAAATGCTGAGCCTTCTGCCAGGGCAAGATGACTTTTATACCCTGGACACCACTCACATTCTATTTTCAACAGTTTCTCAGGGTGGGAAAGAGAAAATGATGAAGACACAGTCTAACATTTTAGGAGATTATTGCTGATTCTTCTTTTGTGTGTGGTACTGGGGATTAACCCCAGGGAAATTCTACTTTGAAGCTATATCCCCAGCCCTTTTCATTTTCATTTTGAAACAGGGTCTTGCTAAGTTGCTGAGGGGTTCACTACGTTGCTGAGGCCTGCTTCGAACCTGCGATCCTTCTGTCTCAGCCTCCCAAGTACTGGGATTACAGGCGTGCGCCACCACGCCCGACTGATTTGCCCTTTGTCCATATGGTGGTACCTGACTATCTCATTCTTCCCCTGAGAATTTTTACCCCCTTAATCTTAAGGGGTGCTGCTTTTGATGGGGGTCCCTAGCTGTCTCAGAATGAGTGATAAAAGCATTTGAGTTGGTCTTTCTCTCTCTCTCCCCCCCCCCCCCCGTACTGGGGATTGAACTAGGGGCATTCTACTTTCAAGCTATACCCCAGCCTTTTAAAAATTTTTTTTTTCAAATTTAAGACAGACTCTTGCTAAGTTGCTGAGGCTGGCTTCAAACCTGTGATCCTCCTGTCTCAGCCTCTCAAGTACTGGGATTACAAGGGTGCACCACGCCCGGCTATATTTTTCTCTTTAACGACTGGACATCAAATAGCGAGGAAATTGAGACAGACCACTCAAGGAATTTAAAAAATCTGTCGATATTTTTTACTTCCTCAGCTTCTGATGAGACTTCTGAAGTGGTCGCAGGTTCTTAGATTGAAATTCTCACCTCTTTTTCCATTATATGAAGGCAATTAGGCATTTAGGATGTTTGTGACTTAAAGTTGCAGTATGTTGGTGACCCAAATATCTAAGTAATGCAGCATCAATAAATCAAAGTTACTTTCCTTTCAAATGCATTTTGAAATGCACCAGAATCAAGGACAGAGCTATTTAGAGGACACATGACCCTTCACTATGACATGGGCTGTTGAGCATGGTGAGGCTTATGGAATCAGAGAATTTCCTTGACACAAGCCCACCCAGCCACAGCTCCCCGCTGGTTCCTTCTGAGCTCCAGGTCCCAGGGTCTGAAGCTGGTGATGCCTACTCAAAACAGCTGAGTCTGGTTAGGCTAGGGAGCTGCTGAATCAGCTGTGGAAAGCCAGGTAACCTTTCACCTAAGGGAAATCACCTGCAGTGTTTTTTGGGCAGTAAAGAGTGTGATAAGTGAGACATGCTGAGACTTCTCAAGTGTAATTACAAGGGGGTGGCTGGGTAGAGGGGAGAAGAGATGGGAGAAGTTAATCAAGCTACTGGCCCCAAATTATGGAAGACTGTTTCACATCCCAAAGTATTTGTTAAAACCTTAACTTGCCTGGCAAGGCGGTGCATCCTGTAATTGTCATACTTGGGAGACTGAGACGTGAGGATTGCAGGTTTGAAACCCTCCTTAGCATCTTTGTGAGACTCTTAGCAACTTAGCAAGACCTTGTTTCAAAATTTAAAAACAAAAAGGGCTTGGGGTGTAGCTCAGAGGTAGAATGCTCCTGGGTTCAATCCCCACTACCAAAATAATGATAATAATAAAATAAATAAAACCTCAACTCATTTCCCATTATGACACCCCACCCTGATTCTCTAGACCCCACTGCATTCTGCTTAGGACCCCAACCCATCCATAGAGAATTACTTCTTACCATCTGATCCCCAAACTTTCCCTATTTTTCCTTCCTATGCCCCTCTTATCTACAGCCAATGTAGGATCAATGTAAACAACTTACACTTTCTTCCCCACAATTTTTGTCATAAAAATATATTCTCAGCTGTGGTCCAGCAGATATTTTTCCAGCTGCTGCTGCAAGGTACAGCAACTTGTCCCAGGCCCGACCACTTCCTGGCTAGTATCTAAAATAGTTCCTTTTAATTCCAGAGATGCTTGCCCCCCCCCCCGTTTCGGTTTAACATAGTGTGCTGTATGTTGGCAGATAATAGTTTATAGACTGATCTGGTCTCTGTTCTTTGCTCAGGCTGGTTGACAATCCCTCTGCCGTGACAAAGAGCTGGACAGCAGGTTCCAAGACAGAAATAAGTTTGTCTATTCCCCTCCCTTTCTGAGCACAATGAAGTCAGGCTAAAAACCACTGGAGACATTAATACAGTGTTCCAAGGTTCCACAGCGGTGTGAAAAAATGAGCCAAAGAAAACCATGGTCAAACTGACCTAGACAGATGAGTGCCGCTGACAGCCTGACCTGAGCTGGCCAGTCCTTCACCCACTGGCAGGTCTCGTTAAGAATAGAATAAAAGCAAAGGCACGGCCACTGTGGCCCGATGGGGTGGGGAAGGCGGACAGCCGGCATTGCTGAATGAAGGAAGATCGTGAATGGGGTAAATGAAGATGCGCGAGCAGGTGTTTCTGATGTGCCTCCTCCAGCTGTCTCTTTCTCACTTATTCTTTTGTTCATCCAGCAGTCACATGGCAGTAATTTCTTAGGCACTTTTGTGTCCCTGGAATTCTTCCATTATGCAAATATATAATTTTATTTTTTTGTGGAACTGGGGATAGAACCCAGGGGCATTCTACCTCTGAGCTACACCCCCAGCCCTAGTTTTTATTCTTTATTTTGAAACAGGGTCTCACTAAGTTGTGGAGGGTCTCACTAAGTAGCTGAGGCTGGCTGCGAACCCAGATTCTCCGGTCTCAGCCTCCCAAGTACTGGGATTACAAGCGTGCGCCACCACACCCGGCATATATATATATATATATATATATATATATATATATATATTTTTTTTTTTTTTTTTAATTTGTTCTGGGGATTGAACAGAGGGACCTTCTACCTCTGAGCTACACACCCAGCACTTTTTATTTTTTATTTTGAAACAAGGTCTCACTAAGTTGCCGAGGGTCTTGCTAAGTTGCTGAGGCTGGCTGTGAACCTGTGATCCTCCTGTCTCTGCCTCCCAAGTACTGGGGTTATAGGCATGCACCACGGCACCAGCTATATTTGGTGATTTATAACAAGAAATATATATTTTGGTCTTCATCGCATTTTCTGGCACACAGCTTCTAAAACCCTTGGAACCTTTGAAATGGCAAGTGTTTATATGCTAATGAACTGACTGGCTCTGGATGGGGGCTGCTTGCCAGCAGAACCAACCATATGATTAGAGGGTTGGAACTTCTGGCCCCACCCCCACCTCTGAGAAGAAGTGAGAGGCAGGGTTGAATTTATCACCAATGGCCAATGAGTTAATCATTCATGCCTGTGTAATGTATCCTCCAGAAACACCAAAAAGGAATTCCCAGCACCAAAAGAAAAAAAAAAAACCTGAGATAGGTGAGCTCTTGGGGAAACAGAAAAAGAGACCCTTGGTAAATAGAGGCCCATATCTATGAGCATGACCGGTCATGCTTGTTTCTTTAGTTAGATGAACAAAGTCCCCAACATATGCTTGTACCAGGTCAACTAGAACAAAAACATAATCAATTTAAATGTCATCAAATTCAAGGACTTACACAATGTGCCCACAACTGATTTATGACTAGACTGCTTGGCCAAGAAGAAACATTTTGAACCCCACATATCAAATGATTGACATTGAATTTGATTTTCAAAGAAGCATCCTTTGGAATCTGTACAATTTTTCCTAGGAAAATCATATAAGTAATCAGAGAGCTCAACCATGGGTGCATCACTCCTCTTCTCTTCTCTGACAGCCTGCCTTTGGGGTGTGCACACCTCTGCTATTCATAAGTCTTTGTTTGTGCCTTGCTTTCAATGTGTCTTAGAATTATTTTCGGTGGTGTAGGTCAAGAGCCTACCTGGGGCCAAGTTGAGGTCCCATGGCCCCCCTGGAGGAACCTTCTTGGACCCCTGTCCAGTGATGGTACTTTGCCTTCTGCATCTCTTCTACCTGGCTGTTTCTGTAATAATCAGTCTTTGTATTAAATAGGTAAATGTAAGTAAAGTGTTTCTCTGCATTCTGGGATCTGCTCTAGCAGATTCTTGTTGCCAGGACTCCTTCCTTGGAGTCAGGGATTATTACACCCAAGAAGGAGTCATGGGAACCTCTGATTTGTAGCCTGTAATCCCAGTACTTGGGAGGCTGAGACAGAAGGATCACAGGTTCAAGACCCGCTTCAGTAACTTAGTGATACAAAAATAAAAATATGAAAAGGGCTGCGGGTATAACTCAGCAGTAGAATGCCCCTGAATTCAATCCCAAGTACCACAAAAAAGAAGAAGGAAAATAAAAGAACGTATTCAATATCCACCCCCCCACAGTAGCACCAGGAACTATGATGTGGGGCCAGGTATCGGTGCTTGGTGAATAGACTGGATGAATCTGGCCCCGGAGGCACAGACCACAAGTTTATGGGAGTCAGGAAATTTCTTTGGGCTGCACTAGAGATGGCAGACCCTAGCCATTGGTTCAAAAGCATCAACCACGTGCCTGTTAGCTATCAAGCAGGGCCTTGAGGGTGCTGGGGACACATAAGTGAATAGAAGAGACCCTGTGTCCGCCTGCCTGCATCTATATTCCAGGGACTGAGACAGATGGCAAGTGTGGTAAGTTAACCCTGGATGCTAAAGTGTGGTGACACTGAGGAGGAAGGTAGGAAGGGGGCTGGAAAAGTCAGGCGCTGAGAGGACCCGGACAAGGAGTGTCGATCTAGGGAAGACCGAGGAGGCCAGGGAAAGAGGCCTCAGCTGGGCGAGGAGCGCTCCAAGCACAGGCTCCGAGCGCCCAGAGAGTGGGTTTGCTTGGCACCATGAGTAGCAGCTGTTGCATCCCCAGGAGAGGGACCACTGTGTACCATGAACAGCAGCCTGGACCCAGCTCCCAGGACCATGGACAGCAGCCAAATAAAGGGGCTCTGGAACCCGGACAGCACCCATCGCCGGGGGCTCAGGACCACGGACAGCACCCAGCGCTAGATACTCGGGGCCATGGACAGCAGCTGAAGCAGGGGCTTCAGGACCATGGATAGCAGTGGGCGATTCCCGAAAGGACTCAGGACCATGGACAGCAGCCAGCGCCCCAAGGGAGAGACAAGGCAAGGCACATCAGTGGGACCCAGGTGCTCCCGATGTCACCCATGGGGCTCAGGGCCATGGACAGCAGCAGGCATCCCACCTCGGGTGACTCAGGACCATGGACAGCAGCCAGCACCCCAAGGGAGAGGGGCCACTAGACAAGGCACCCTGGACATCAGCTGGGACCCAGGTGTTCCAGAGCCACTAGTGGGGCTCAGCACCATGGACAGCATGCGACCCCCAAAGTCTCAGGACCCTCCGCGCCCCCCCAGGGGTGGGGGGCCCGCTCGGCACTGTGGAGAGCAGCCAGTCCTGCAGGCGCAGAGCAGGGGCCCAGGAACAAGGGAGTGGTGGTAGGTGGCAAGGTGGCCTCCTGGGTCATGCAGGAACTGGGCTTTTCAGGAGTCATGGGCTGCCGTGAGGCCCTCCGCAACTTAGTGAGACCCTGTTTCAAAATAAAGAACAAAAAGTAGAGCTGGGGGTGTAGCTCAGAGGTAGAATGCCCCTGGGTTCAATCCCCAGTACCACAAAAAAAAAAAAAAAGCTTTCCTTCCTTCCTTTCTGATCTGGATGACACCCCCCCCCACACACGTCATTATACAGTTTAGAATCTCCAGCAAACTGTTGAATGATGGTCGAGTGTGCATTGTTTCTTCATTCCTATTCTCAAGGGAAAAACATTCACCATTAAGTATAATGTAATACTGACAGGTGCTTTTATAGATACCCTTCATCAGGTTGACCAAGTTCCTCTCTATTCCTACTTTTTTGAGAGTTTTCCATGAACACGTATTGGATTTTATTAAATTCCTTTTCTATGTCTATTGAGATGATCTGGTGTTATTTTATTCTTTCTATATGAATGATACATATTATATTGATTTTTAGACGTTAATACAACCTTGCTTGTATGATGTCAACCCACTTGATAATGGCATACAGTCCTTCTAATGTGCAGTAAAATATTCAATTTGCAGTTCTTTAAGATTTTTCTATGTTCATGGTGGATATTAGTCTACAGTTTTCTTTTCTTATGATGCCTTTGTCTGTCATTGATATCACTGTAATATGGCCTAATAAAATAAAATGGGACATGCACCCTCCTCTATTTTCTTTCAGTGTATGAGAGATTAAGACAGTTTATTCTTTACACATATATGTAAATATTTGCACATACATATGTGTGTATACATACATACAATCTATATGTATGTACACATATATTTTAGTGTGTTGGTGATTGAGCTCAGGACCTTGCGTGTGTTAGGCAAGCTCTCTATCACTAGGCTAGTGCATTCTGTAGAATTCACTAGCAAAATCATCTCAGCCTGGGCATTTCTCTATTTTATATTGCAAATTCTGTTTATGTACTTGTTCTAAATCCACTCAGATTTTCTATTGTATGTTGAGTTAGTTTTAGACATAGGTGCCTTTCTGGAAGTTGGTACATTTTATCCAAGTCCTCTTGGTGGTTGTTATAAAGTTGTTCATAATAGTCCTTGTAATAGTTTGGACTTAGAATGTCCCCCTAGACCTCATGGAAATAGGGCAGCCATGTTGGAGGCAGGGCTTGGTTGCTAAGGAGGCGTCCCTGGAGGCGTGGCCTTGGGGATTTTATAAAGTCTCTCCTCTCCCCCACTCTCTCTCTTGCTTCCTGCCTCCCTGATGTGAGAGCAGAACCTTGCTCTCTCTTCTCAGTCTGAAACTTGGATCAGGTGCCGGTGAACGTCTGAATAGTCCACACCGCGAGAGCACAGAGTCTTTCCACACCGTGAGAGCACGGAGTCTTTCCACATCACGAGAGCACGGAGTCTTTGCACACAGAAGCTGTGGGGCGATTTCTCTGAAGTTTATGCCAAGTTGTCTTGCTTCAGCTTGCAGGCCTTCGGGCTATGGAAAGCGTTGATTTTAGTGATTCCAGTCACAAGGGTGGGAGAGAAATCGCAAATATCAGTTTGAAGAGTCGTTGCCAGATCTGGAGAAAATGAAGGAATTCAGGATCCCGTCCAGAGTTCAGGTAGATAACAAACCTTCAAAACTGAGCGAGCCTCCAGGAACAGGGACACTAGGGTTTTCTTCTGAAGCACAACTTTCCTCTCTATTCAAGCCCATTTGTGCCAGAGACAGTCACAGTAAAATCAGTTCATTTGAGAAATAAGTTTAGTGATTTTTAAATTTTATTTTTATGCTTTAATTGGTGCATTGGAATTATACATCCTGGTGAGGTTCAGAGCGATACAAACATCCACGCACACAGCACTTGGTGTGCTTCCCTCCCCTCCCCCCGCTCCCCTCCCCCCGGGCATGTTAGTGAGATTGGTGGTGACACCCCCATGTGTGTACGCAACATTATCTGAACTGTGTAGCGGAAGGGGATTGGGCGAGGGAGGGTAAAAAGGGAAAATACTGGTATGCAGTTTTATGTGCTTGTCATGTTCTTGACAGGTTTTTATACAGGACCCTCCCTAAAGTGTCGGAAGGAGCTCCTTCCTCTTTAATTCGCAGGAGCTTCTGTGAAGGTGGGTGTCATTTCCTCCTTAAGTGACAGATTCCCCTTGTGAAACCTTCTGGACCTGCAGTTTTCTTTGTAGGACTCTTTTTTAATTATGAAGTCAACTTCTTTAACAGCTATAACGCTAGTCATGGAGGGAAATTATAATAATATGAAATGTTCATGTAGTTTTCCAGAAACTATAATATTGGTTAAATACGTAAATATGTACTTAACTGATTTGTTTGAAGATTGGGTTTGAAATGTTTCTACTTAATCGACTCAAGGCAGAGTTCAGATGAATAATTCACGTGGCTAATTTCAGACCCTGAGACTTCAACTGACCTATTCTGGGTTAATAAATGTGTCATATGAGCCGGGCGTGGTGGCGCACGCTTGTAATCCCAGTACTTGGGAGGCTGAGACAGGAGGATCACAGGTTTGCAGTCAGTCTCAGCTACTTAGTGAGGTTCTCCGCAACTTAGTGAGACCCTGTTTCAAAATAAAGAATAAAAAATAGGGCTGGGGGGTGTAGCTCGGAGGTAGAACGCCCCTGGGTTCAATCCCCAGTTCTGCAAAAAAAGAAAATGTTCCATGTAAGTTGATAAATAGACAATATATGATAGATAGATAGACAGATACAGAAGGTACAACTCTCCAACACTTTCCTGTGTAAACTGTTTACAGAAATTTTCAGTTAAGATGTTTTGATATCATCTGAAAGAATTGACATACAGCATAGCTAGAAAAAGGTGAAAGGTTACTTAATTATTTTCAACAAATATTAACTGAGAAGCAGCAACATTCAGTGCATAGGTACTGGAAAAATACATAAACAATTCAAGGCGACAGATGCTCACCAACAGGCTTACGGTGTTGCTGAGCAGGCGCAGCACAGGTATGGCAGTGGCTGGAGAACTGTGGCGACGACCACCCGTGGCCGCCGAAGAAGGAGGAGACGAACAACGGATGCCCTTCACCTTTGAAGAACACGCTGCTGCCTTCTGATGGGTAGAGTCTTCAGAGCCTTCCTGGGGAGGCTTGGACTGTCATGTCATACATGCTCACTGCTTTTTGCCAGAATTAGCGTCATCATTTGACAGGCGGAGGAAGTGAGGCACCCATGCTTAGACACTGCTGAAAGTCACCTGCGATTTGTCCTGGGATTCATTTATTCCCAAATCCCACGCTTTCCCCCTCATAATGCCATTCTCCCTCCTCTCGTTTGATTCCTCTCTCTCTCTCTCTCTCTCTCTCTCTCTCTCTCTCTCTCTTTGTGATAGTAGGGATTGAACCCAGGGGCATTCTACCCCTGAGCTACACCCCCAGCCCTATTTCTTGTTCTTTATTTTGATGGAAGGCTGAGGCAGAAGTATGGCAAGTTCAAGGTCAGCCTCGGCAACTTAGTGAGACCCACAGCAACTTAGCGAGACCCTATTCCAAAATAAAAAAAGGACTGGGGGTATAACTCAGAGGTAGAATGCTCTTGGACTCAATTCCCAGTACCAAAAATTAAAAATAAATGAATAAATAAATAACAAATAAAGCCGGGGATGTAACTCAGTGGTAGGGGGCTTGCCCAATATGTGTAAGGCCCAGGCAGGGTTCAATTCTTAGTCCTGAAAAAAAAGATTGATAATTTGAGTATATATGTATCAGAACATCACACTACACCCCATAAGCATGTGCTGTTATATGTGTCAATTTTTAAAAGTTGCTTACTGGAAAAGTTAATGGAAAATGGACAATAGCAACGTATAGATGAGCTAAAATATGTAATAAGGAGATGTATTTTCATATGATTCTCAATCAGTCTCTTGAGGAAATTTAAAAAGAGATTTCACATTTCTTTCAAATAACTGCAGCCCCCAAGGTCTATGGAATTTATTGTTGCAGGCTGTTTTCTTAAAAGGACAGTATATTTGAATGCACAAATTCTGGTGATACATTTAAATAAAAAGGAACTCATTTTTCTAAAAATGAGTCTGTTTCATTGCCATTATTTTCAAAGATTCATTATTATTTTCAAAGATAAACTTTTTTTGGCTAAGGATTGGAGTTCAGATTTCTGATTCTAAAAGAGAAATAGCGACGTCTAGTGGTAGACATGCACACTAGCATTGGAAAGCATCGAGGAGCCGAGCAGCGCTTCCGAACTTGCATTAAGAAGATGAAGCCAGAGTTAGAATTGTAAGGACATTTACCTATAATTCGAACAGGGCCGATGTTTGATGGAAGTAGTGAATTACAGTGAAATCAGTTAGAATCTTATATCTAACTTCTCTATGGTCCCTATCATCTGTCTCTCTGTCTCTCTCTGTCTCTCTCTGTCTCTCTCTGTCTCTCTGTCTCTCTCTCTCTCTCTCCCTTCCTCTCTCTTTCATTCATTTGAATGTCTTCTCTGTCCAAAAAGGTATAAACTTTTGGGAGACAGGGTCAATCATCATTTATTATTTTCACACCAAAATGCCTCATGTAAAATAGTGGGGTGCACATAAAAGGTATTTTATGAATGAATACATAATTTGATTCATCAGTAACTAACACAGGGTCATGCAGTTAGCTAGCAGAAGAGGAGAAATGGGAACCCAGGTCCCCTTGGTCCTAATTCATTAATCTTTGACCAATCCATATATTGTTTATTGTCCCAGGGACCCAAGGTCAAACTGGAAAACTCATGTGATTTGTCTTCACTGTATGTGTGAGTGTATTCTGTGTGTGTGTGCGTGTGTGTGTGTG
>PVJS01003730.1:0-73628 GCA_004027185.1 Glis glis | reverse complement strand
GAGAGAGAGAGAGAGAGAGAGAGAGAGAGAGAGAGCTGAGGCTGGCCGCGAACCCGGATCCTCCGGTCTCCACCTCCCAAAGTACTGGGATTACAAGCGTGCGCCACCACGCCCGGCTTTTCCTGTTAATTTTAAGACAAAATGGGTTGAATAAACTTAAAAATTCTTGGCTCAAAACAACTTTTCTTGTGTGGTGTAATTCATATCGCATTATATCAGCAGACATACAGTATTTTGTCTCATCTCCTGTATTAATATCAACATTGGTCACTGAATTGGAGTGGTAACATCCTAATCTGCCAACTCAACAAATATTTTAACAGTTCTTTATATATTATGGTTAGTCATTATTTTATGTGATGCAAGTAATAATTAGTTTTAAAGTCTGTCTAACACTGAAAATAGATAATGCTTTTGTTATTTGAAGTTTTCTTAATGTAGTAGAATTTAGCTTTAACTTTCTTTACTGATTTTTAAATCTGAAGCTAGAGTAAAGGCAAATATTTTACTTTTAATTTTATGTATCATTTTACTTTAGAAGTATTTATGTATATGTTTAAAGAAAGATTTACTTTTTGTTAGGAAAAATGAAAAGTCTTTTTTTTAATAATAGTTGATTTAAGTTATTAAGAACCATATCAGCCGGATGTGGTGGCGCACGCTTGTAATCCCAGTACTTTGGGAGGTGGAGACCGGAGGATCCGGGTTCGCGGCCAGCCTCAGCGCGCATGCGCGTGCGATCAATCTCTCTTTCTCTCCTCTCTCCTCTCTCTCTCTCTCTCTCTCTCTCCCTAGCGAGGCCCTCCGCAACTTCGTGAGACCCGGTTTCAAAAATAAAGCATAGAAAAAATAGGGCCGGGGGCGTGGCGCGGAGGTAGAACGCCCCTGCGTTCAATCCCCGGTACCGCAAAAAAAAAAAAAGAAAAAAAAAAGATAAAAAAAAAAGAACCATATCTAGTAGGGTGCATTGATGCACACCTGTAATCCCAGTAGTTGGGAGGTTGAGACAGTAGGATCACAGGTTCACCATCAGCCTCAGCAGCTTACAGAGGCCCTCTGCAACTTAGTGAGATCTTGTTTCAAAATTAAAAATAAAATAGGGCTGGGGATGTAGCTCAGAATGCCTCTCTAGTTCTACCACCTCTCTATCATTTAATTTTATCAAATTATGTTATGATTCTGAGTCACTGACTTGTTTTTTTTATTTTTAGTATATTGATACATATAATTTTTAAGTTTAATTTTTATCCTTTTAGCTTCAGCTATAAATCAAGATAAATGTAAACTATTTACTCTCACTCTAAATTTCTTTCACCACTTATCTCTCAATTTTTAGAACTTATTTCATTTCTATATTTTCAGAAAATTTAACAATATTTTGTTTCAACTACTTGGAATATTGAGGAAGGTTTATTAGAACAATATTTTCTTAGTTCAAACATATTAAAAATAATTTTCCGTTGCTTTCATATCTAAGGGGTTTAAGTGGATAAAATCCTAGGATCAAGCTCCCTTTCCTAGCAACTTTGTAGGTGCTATTCCTGGGTCTTCCAGGACTAAGTTTTACTTTGGAAAGTTGAGGATATACTCTGTTTCACCCTCAGAGATCTTTAGCCTGGCTGAACAAGGGATTCCTTATTTACATTGGAGTTCATTGGTTGACTTTGCTATGTCATAGCCAAATTTAACAATTTGGGGCCAATTTCCCTTGTACTCTCTATCTTGTCAATATACACTAGAAGGCTTTACTTTAATTATATTTATTTCTCTTAAGAACTTCAAGTATAAATATCTAGTATCATCTATATCTTTCAATCTACCATTTTCATTGATCAATTTAAGAACTTCATTTACCTTTCACTGTACATGAATACCCTGTTACAAAACTTCATTTATTTATATTTTTATGAATAGTGGCTGATTTCCCCAGATCTCCTTCTAGTTTTATCTCTAGTGCTGCGATGGTCTTTTCTTTTCTTTTTCTTTTTTCTTTTTTTGTACTGGAGGTTGAACACAGGGGCATTCTAAATCTGAGATACACCCCCAGCCTTATTTTTTATTTTGAAACAGGGTCTCATTAAGTTGCCGAGGGCCTAGATAAATTACTGAGACTGGCTTTGAACCTGCAATCCTCCGGTCTCAGCCTCCCAAGTACTGGGATTGCAGGCTTGCGCCGCTGCTCCTAGCAGTGTTTGTTTTTGATGCTTAGCTCTTCCTACTTTCCTTGAATCTTCCCTTGTGGCCCTGCTGTGGATTCCGGGTCCTTGCGTCTTCACAGAGGTGATTGCTTGCTAGGTCTTTTGTTTCTTGTTTTTGTTTTTGTTGTTAATGTTTTAAGGAAATTTTTTTCATGTGCTTCATGACAACTTTTTTTTAGCACATATTCCCTTTCTTCCATGTAGATTCCTTGATTTCTTTTTTAAATTATGGAATTTTTAATAATTTTCCTATTTCTGGGAAACTCATTTTATACAAGGGATTTCTTTTTTTTTTTTTTTTGCGGTACTGGGAATTGAATGCAGGGGCGTTCTACCGCCATGCTACACCCCCGGCCCTATTTTTTATACTTTATTTTGAGACCGGGTCTCACAAAGTTGCGGAGGGCCTCACTAAGTAGAGACAGAGAGAGAGAGAGAGAGCGCGCGCGCGAGGGCCGCGAACCCGGATCCTCCGGTCTCTGCCTCCCAAAGTACTGGGATTACAAGCGTGTGCCACCACGCTCGGCCTATACAAGGGATTTCTGACTGCTCTATCTCTTACTGTTTACTTTTCCCATTGCTGCAATCTATGCAAGCACACACACACACACACACACACACACACACACACACACGTTGGGTTTAGTGCCTCAGATTGTGTCCACCACCTTTGGCAAGTGTAATTTGTAAGTGTGCAGGCTACTTCTGAACCTTGGAGAAAGCACCTGCCGTCTCTTGATACTTCTTTGTTTTCCCTCAAGGGAACACTGCTCAATGATTTACACTGTGTCTTGTGAGATTTCGACTTAAGTCACAGTGTTGGATTTTATTGCTTCCTTGTTTCACTGAACAGGAAGTTCAGACTCTTGTGTTTTGTATGTTTTTGTAGCTTTAACATTATTTCCAAGAAACTCGGTCTGTAATTTTTACTTTCTTGTATCATCTATCAACTGAAAGCCTACACATCGGTTTTAGATTTTCTTCTTACAAAGTAAAATAAAGTCATCTTTTATTTAAAAAGTATGTATTCATTATGTAAAAATGAAGACACAAATTCAACAGAAAATAATAATTCATTTTCAAATTTTCTCTAAAGAATAATGAAATTTAAATCCAAATTAGAAAATGAATTTCATAGGAGCTGGGCGTGGTGGCACACGCTTGTAATCCCAGTACTTTGGGAGGCGGAGACCGGAGGATCTGGGTTCGGGGCCAGCCTCAGCTCTCTCTCTTTCTCTTTCTCTCTCACTGTCTCTCTCTCTCTCTCTCTTTCTACCTAGTGAGGCCCTCTGCAACTTCGTGAGACCCGGTTTCAAAATAAAGTATAAAAAAAAAATAGGGCCGGGGGTGTAGTGCGGAGGTAGAATGCCCCTGGGTTCAATCCCCGGTACCGCAAAAAAAAAAAAAAAAGAAAATGAATTTCATATCATTTGATTGAATGAATCAAATAGTGAAAATAGCCATTAATATTTAAAACAAAACATAAAAACTCTATCAAGTTAATGTTAGCCCTTCCGTTTGTACAGATATACAGAGCAAAGCTAAAGTCATTCCCCAAAAGATATAATATTAAGCAAATGAAGTTTCTTTGAGATGGTCACAGTGGGACAAAGGGATATAGCTGTGCTAAGCAGTGGCCATATAGGTTCACCTATACGTTATTATCCTAGTTATAATGAAGAATCTCAGATGACACTAGAAATAAATCCTGAGCAACAACAAGAAAAGGTTGAAAGAGGAAAACAAGTATTCTAGGCTACTGGTTGAATATGGAGTAGTACTCTCCCCAAATCAAAAAGGTTTGGGCACAGCCTTAGGCAAGAATAGAGTGAATAGTTTATTCATATTTAAAGAAGACAATATAAAAGAAAATACAATGTCCATCATGCACTCAAGTTAACAGTTTTTATTAAAATAGTTATATGTATGAAAGTTATTATTAAATCTTTTCTCATATTTTTCAGCATTTATGACTTTGAGTATTTATCACTTGAGAAATCTTAGCAGGAAAAAAAGCAGCAATAAAAACACTGAGTTAACTTTAATATGCTTAGAATTTTAAAATATTAACTCTTTGTGGTGGTTGGCATTTTAATTAACAATAGTCAAAAACTATTTGCAACATGCTTCGTAATTAATCAGAACACACATATCTTTATATGTTATAGGAAAAAGTTGAAAAGATTCTTCACATTTCTGGGTAAAGGATATTAATATTAAAAGTTATTAAGAGTTCTCTCAGTTTATATAATTATCTCTAGAAATATCTGTAATAATTAGTAAGATGTGATAGTTAAGGATTTTGGAACTTCTACTGAGAACTATACATACAATACTTAACCTAAGTTTAATTTACTCCTATATGAATATGTATTGTAAATGCCATTTAATACACACACTCACACACAAATACACAACAAAAATGTCATAAATTTGAGTAATGCTATAATATTCCATTTACTTTCCATCCTGTAACTAGTAAAAACCCTAAAATTATATGACTAAAACAATATCTTCTGTTTGGATACAGTCTTTTTTATTTTACAAATCTCTGTCTATATGTTTTGTTCCTTTTCCATATCTTATGAAAGGGATCTTATTAGTGTAATAGATGTCTCTGACTCATTCTAAATTATCATCAATTATTAACTTTCCAGAGTCTATATGAAAAACTGGTTTGCATATGATGAACAAATATTAGAGAGAAAAGTTTAATACACATTTGCCTAGGGTGAAAGACGGGAGAAAAGAATATGTGAGGAGTTTAAAGATGGCAGGATCGAGGGAGACAGCGTGCTTCAGGCGTTCAGAGACTTGGAACTCAACCAGCAGGAAGACTGCTTCTTGGCAAGGAAAGAAAAACAGCCAAAACTCAACAAAACAATGACAGTCAAAATGCAGTGGAATAGGAGGCAGCAGAGAGAGCAGAGGACTGTGAAGAGCTCCACGCATCTCACATGGTGAGCAGAGAACGGCGGCAATGGCGCCATCTTGGAGGCCATGTTGGCACTGGTTCCCTGAGACCTCCAGCAAAGAAGCAGCAGATCCCTGTGAAGCCAGCGACTACAGACCATCATCAAAAGCAGTCAACTCCAGACAATGATGAAGCTCAAGTCGGACCAGACCCACACCTATGACGGAGCCGGCCACAAGAAGCAGCTGCGTGCTCTGCTTCCTCAGCAAGAGGGAGGAGGAGAGACAAAGATGATGTAGCCCTGTCCAGGAGCAGCCCTGCATGGAGGTCATGGGCAGATGAGACATAACCCCTTCCTGGAGGATCCCAGCACTGAGGTCACGGGCGGGCGGGTGGGTGGGCGAGCCACGCCCCCAACCCAGACAACCCCCAGCACTGAGGATGGGGTTGGTGAGCCACCGCTCTGCCCCGGAGCAACCCAGCACTGAGAATGTGGGTGTGTGAGCCACGGCCCTGCCCAAGAGCACCCCCAGAACTGAGGATGTGGGTGGGTGAGCCCCGGCCCTGCCCCAGAGCACCTCCAGCGCCGAGGACACAGGTGGGTGAGCCACAGCCTCCCTGGAGGACAAGGGCAGGCGATAGAGAAAACCTCAGATGAGTAAAGAAGGTGAAATAACTGAGTAAGATGGGAGGGGAGAAGAGGGAAGCACCTTAATGCACAGGATATATATACACAAATATACCAAAGTCAACTACTATGCTGAGCATGAGGAGGGGGGGCTAATTGAACGATGCATGCATATATACTTCTACCATCCTGAAACCCATCAAGATGTATGATTATAATACACCAATAAAAAATTAATTAATTAATTAATTAAAAAAAAGAATATGTGAAGATGATCCTGACATCTGGTGTTTGACATGGTCCTCTGAGATTTAAACTCTATGAAGAGAAGAGCATAACATGTTTCTGTTGAATGCAGGGTAGCCCATGTGTTGTGAGCAAGGAAGGGAATAAATAATTATATTTAGTTCTTTTATGGGTGCATTGTAATCATACATCATGATGAAGTTCAGGGTGATAAAGGCGTACATGCACACAGCACTCATTGAGCCCTACCCCAGTGACCACCCCACTCCGTCTCCCTCCCCACCTTCCCATGCAAGATACTGTGATTGATTGGCACACAATGGAATTCTACTCAGCCATAAAGAAGAACAAAATTATGTTATTTTTATCTTTTTAAATCTTCTTCAGGTTGTTCTTGAGATGAGGAACTGTAGGAAGCATTGCTCCTTTAGAGAGAAGTAATGACAGTAACAGTGGAATCTTTGGTGTCTAGGATAGGGAATAGATGCCTATCTAAGATTAGCCACAAAACAACAGTGGCTATGTGTCCCCAATTTAGGATATAAATACTAACTTTAAATCCTTAATACCAACAGACTCTTAATAACTTGGAACATTCAAGTTGTACTATTATTTTTAAAATTCATTCTACATTTTCAGTTGCTTTAAATTCACATTAAATACCATTTTTGGTGCCAATTTTTCATAAACAAGATTGTTACATTAGTTTATATTCTTCCATTACATTGATCAAAATATTTGCTTTTAATAGATTTGAATAACCTATGAATAAAACCACACATTAATGTGAGTATTATAATACACTTTAATGTATTATAAAATGCAACCAAATTATGGAACCAACCTAGTTGTCCATCAACAGATGAATGGATTACAAAATTATGGCATATACACACAATGGAATTCTACTCAGCAATAAAGAAGAAAGAATTTTTGTCATTTTTGGGAAAATGGATGGGATAGAGAATATTGTGTTAAGTGAGATTATCCAATCACAGAAAGTAAAGGGCCATACATTTTCTCTCATATGTGGAGGCTAGGGAATAATCAGGATACCAGAGTAACTTTAGATAATAGAGGAGAAACTCCAGTGGAGCCAGTGAGATGGTCTAGGGGAAGGGGGGGGATCAATGAAAGAATCACTTCCATTGGAATTATGTACATATTTGAGAATACCAATGTCAATCTCAATATTCTGTATGGGGAAGGGGGGGAGGGAGCAGGGGAAAAGCCCACCAAGTGCTGTGTGCATGTATGTCACTATCATTATGAACTACATTATGATGTGAGACTATAATGCACCAACAAAAGTATAATAAATAAAAAATGCAATGATATGTTCTCTGGTGGAGAAGAGTTGGATATTAATCTTTCCCTTTTCTCTTTCCTGTGTGTGCAGAAAGGTTACCAACCTTGCTTCCTTTGCTGGGCCATGTATGTCAATACTAAAATCTATTGATATCTGATAGATCTATATCATGTATGTCTGTATAGCTACCTATATCTGTATTTATATCATCAAGTATATGTCACATAATTAATTCTAGCCAATACTAAGGGCAGAGGTAATTTATACCAATTTCAAAACTAGTCGCTAAAGTCCTGTGTTAGATTCTGCTTTACTACTCTCTCATCTGATGAACCTGAGAGAAACCATCTGAGATGGATACCTAAGGAGCCAAGTTACCTAGGAAAGACTTTGGAATAAATATACTCAGGGAAGAAACCTGGATTTATTTTTATGATATGACTGCAAAACAAACTTTTTTTACATCAGTGGTATTTTGTAAGTTTGGGTTACATTAACTATTATCATTTCCCCTTAAAATGCATGATATTTTGTGTGCATTCCGTTCTATAAGAATAAAAATGGTCACATTTTGATTTGTGCATTGAAGCCTTCTCTTTTCGTGTAATACTTAGAGTGACCACAATGATAGTGTTTTTTAATTGCAAAATTTGATATAGTAAAATATGAAGCTCTTTATTAAAAAATTAGATAAGTTTTGATGAACATGTATGCTTATGAAAACCACTACCCTATTCAGTATCTAGCATAACTCCATCATCTGAGAAAGTTCTTTTGTATCTCCTTCCAGACAGTTCCCACTCTCATAGAACTGCCCCCCACCACAGAAAACCTCTCTTGATATCTGCCATGAATTCATTTTGAATATTCTTGATTCTCATCTAAATGAAGTCTTACGACTTATAATTCCCTACTCATGGTTTCTTTCAATAAATGAAATACTATTGGATTTTATGTTTTTTCATGTATTAATAGTTTATCCCATTTTATTATCAAAAGGTAGTCAATTAGCAGGGCATGGTGGGGCATGCCTATAATCCCAGTCCTTCGGAGGCTGAGACATTGCAGGTTCAAGACCAGCCTCAATAACTTAGCAAAACTCTCAGCAACCTAGCAGGATCCTTTTTAAAAATAAATAAATAAATAAATAAATAAATAAAAAGGTCTGGATGTGTAGCTCAGAATTAGAATGTTCCTGGGTTCAATCCTCAGTATATCACACAAAAAAAAAGAAAAAGAAAAGGTAATCAATTGTATGAATTTGTTTATCCACACACCCGTTTTTGGATAGTTTTATTCTTTATTCTTTAGGTACTAAGAATAAAACTGTTATAAATATTCATTTTAGGTCTTTGTGTGGATTTTATATTTTTCAAAGCTGAATTGATGGATAATACAGTAGATAAATGCTTAACATTTTAAGGAACTTTCAAATTTTTTTTATAGTTTTTATAGCATTTATATACCCAATAACAATTTTTATAGTTCCATTTGCTCAAGACTCTTGACAACAATTTAGGTTGTTGCTGTTTGTTTTTATTTGTTGTAATTTTTAACTTTAGCCATTTTAGAGCATCTCTATCTCAATGAGATTTTAATTTGTATTTTCTTAATGATTAATAATGTTTATTGTTTTACAGAAGACTTATTTAGCCTTTGTACAGTTTCATTTGTGAAATTCCTGGTCATAGAGTTGTCTATATCTTAAATTAGGTTTTATTCATTTATTTTTAGTACTGAGGATTGAACCCAGAAGCATTCTACCTCTGAGCTACACCCAACCCGTTTTTATTTTTTATTTTAAAACAGGGTCTGGCTAAGTTGATGAGGGCTTTGCTAAGTTGCTGAGACTGTCCTCGAGTCTGCAGTCCTCCTGTCTCAGCCTCTCAGGTGCTGGAATTACAGGCGTGTTGTGCCACCACACCAGACTGGGGTTTTTTTTTTAATTGATTTCAGGAATTCCTTATTCTGTGTAGAAATCTTGGTCAGATATATGTTTGATAAACACTTCACTTCACCTGCCTTCATTCAGGACTTATTGGCAGCACTGCTATGTCTGCTATCAACAGACAGCCTCTTGTCCATTCTTTAGGAGTTTTCACAGCTATAGGCATCTGCTTCACTCAAGATTGTGTTCATTCCTAGGTTGGGATAGATTCAAAGAATGACTGATATGGGAGTACATAACCAGGAAGAACTCTGAAAGTCAGAGCTTCCACTGCTGTCAGCCAACACTCCTGTTGTCCTTTCTTTTTTAGCTTAATTTCTTACTCTTTAACCCTTGATTTATCCCCTTTCTTTCCACAGCTATTGATCCCAAGAATGCATCTTTAACATCCTATATATTATACTTAATCCCAAAGTATACTCCCTAAGGGTACAAACTTATGACATATGGTACTAGGAACGATTGAAGGATTCTCAAGGATAGGATATTGGATCTGTATTGATATCTAGCTACCAATGAGGACATCATCATTGGTTAAAGGTGAATCATAGTCATTCCTTAGCAACTTGTAAATTGTACTGAAAATTGTAGCAACTGAAAATTGTACTGCTGGTGAATTGGAATGTTAAACTGGTTAAAAAAAAAGATACAAAGGTTGTCCTGGCTTAAGAGAAATATTAGAAAAATAGTAACTACGAGGGCAATGGTAGGGATATTGCTGAGTTTGATGCTCCGGAAAATGATAATGAACAGATAAGAGTAATTAACTGCTAATTGAAAACTACATGTGAAAACTGGGGAGCCTTCTAGGTAGTTTGCAAACAAACTATCACCTATGCAACTGATATTGAAATTTGAAGGTCTTGTCTTTTTCAATAGCTTTATCGTATGCAAACTCCAAAGAACTTTAAATTCTCAACCAGCACAGGTCTGCTATGTCCTGTCCTACTTGGTAAAGAATGAGGTTCTGACAAGTGGAATGGAGACAACTTAATTGAGGTTCCAGAAAACCTTGAATCCCTGATCTTCTGAACGTTCTTGACATGTGATAGTGGGCCACCACCCCGGTTAAGAGCTAGCACTCACCACTTGCTTAGTAACAGTGCTGAGGTTTGTCTCCTAATTTTTTTTCTCTCCTCTCAGATGCTGTTCCTAGAGTTAGGGCTAAATCACATTATAACCTGGATAGGGTTGTGGTAGGTCTTCCAGTGAAGGAAAGGGATTGTACTCCAAAGGAGCTACAAAACCAATTGAGCATTTGACAGCAGCAGGTACAACAGTGTGTATGAGATTTTATCATTAGGATGATTGATGAAGGACAGTTTCAAATGAAATTTTAGATGAGCACGAGTTTATTGATTTGGAAATAATGTCCTGAGTATAGCATTTGACATCACAGCTGGGACCATGGGGGATCATGTGCACTCATTACTAGACAGCCCCTAGATGCATATAATAGATATTGACACACTAAGTGGACAAGAATTATTATGGCAGTAAGTGGATGAAGAGATTCAAAGGCCAAGACTGGCCATGCTACAATGGAAACACTATGTAAGGCTAGAGATCCTCAGGATGGTTTTGTTCCATAGGGCTGCCAGAGGGACCCAGTGAAGACATAGGAATGCACGAGTGAGACGGGCATAAGCATTTTTAGGAATTTCAGTGGTGCTTCACATCTATAAATAATGGCTAGAGGTAGGAGGTGTCATTACAAGCCTAGGCTCACAGATAACAATGTCTCTAATAGGACTTTGAAACCATGGAGGTCAGTAGGTGCACTTAACTGTCTGAATAAATGTAAGCACTGTTATACTCTGTGACAAGATACCAAAAAACAGGTGGCGAATGATAGCAGGGGTGCTATGTAGAGAGGTTACAGAGCTGTTCATTAGAAATTTGTTTTCTGATGGGTAAGTCCAATAAGTATTATTCAATTTGTATCATTAAAACATATCAAAAACGTAAATTCATCAGGTTGAAAGCTGTACCTCTATTTTAAAAAGTCATAATCCTTTTCCCAGATTTTGAAACTGAACCATTTTTAAAACCCGAAACAAAATCTTTTAAAACAAAGCCATTTAGCCAAGAGGAGGAATTCTGTAATATTACAGCAAGTCTAAATAACAGTGCTCACTTAGGGCACAGGGGAAAGAGTAGTATCCAACTGGTGCAATAAAGCGTCCAAGTGAACACTGATGCCCGATCATTCAAAGTATCATTATGATTAATATTTCAGATCACTGTTTCAGAATAATATGATTAAAATTAATATATTTCTGGGGGCAGTGAGTAACAAAAAAAACTCTGGCCATGATCTGATTCATATTGTTTGCACTGGGTTCATGGATCCCACCAATAGGTGTTTCCTCGAACATAAAATTAGAATAAACACACCTGGAAGTTGGCAAAAGCCTTTAATTGGGTCCTTGGCCTCCTGAATATTATATCTGATATTACCCAGTGAAGTCTCTGATGCTTTACAACTCACCACTGGCCAAAACAAAAGACTTCGTATCCCAAGATGTTGGCTTATTTTAAAGATCAAGTTTACATGGTGGTGGTCACTGTCATAGGTCAACTTTATTCACCAGTTTCATTCCTACAAAAGCCAAAAAGATTCTGGGGAATGACAGTAGATTACTACAAGCTCAATCAGAAACTTACCCAGAAAGAACTCAAATAGCATAGGGCGAGAGACAGGGATCCAGTTTCAATATTCTACCTATGGAAATACAGTTTTCACACTACCATTTGTTAGAAAGGCTTTATTTTCTCCTATGTATGTTTTAGGCATCTTTGTCAAGAACCAGGCAGCTGTAGCTGGGTGGGCTTATGTCTATGTAAACCTATTCCATTCATCTAGGTGTCTGTTTTTAATCCCAGTACTGTGCTTCCTTGTTGTTGTTGTTGTTGTTGTTATGTCTCTGATTTGCAGTTTGAAATTGGGTATTGTGTAATTTCCAGAACTGCTGTTTTTGTTCAGGATTGTTTTGGCTATTCTGGGTCTTGGGTGCTTCCATATAAATTTTAGGATTTTTTTCCTATTTCTGTGAAAAATGTAATTGATGTTTTGATTGAGATTACATTGAACCTGTAGATCACTTTTGGTAATATGGCCATTTTAACAATATTAATGCTGGTGATCCATGAACAACAGAGGGTCTTTCCATCTTCTTAATGTCTCCTTCATTTTTTTTCTTCAGTGTTCTGTAATTTTTATTGTGGAGGTCTTTTACCTTCTCAGGTTTATTCTTAGCTTTAAAATCTTGTCATTATCATGAAATGAGACTACCATAGATTCCTCAAATTTTCAATTTTATTTAATACCAAGCTCAGGAGACTGCTGAATGTTTGGTGGTTTTATTTGTTCTAGTGAATTTCCTTTGGGGTACCTCAACCTCAGCTGGTATCCATAACTCAGAAATAAAATAAGAGAAGAGAATGGTATAAGTTAGTTCATCTCAGAGAGTACTCTCATCTTTGAAATTTTAGTTTTTATTGCTTCATAATTCTGAGATACATTTGAAATGTCATTTATGTAATATATCTAACCGTTCCTAACTTTGGCAATGTAGCATCAAATGGCTATGATCTACCATATTAGAGATGGAAGTGGATTTCTTTTACTGATTATAATATCACAGTTGTAGCTCAATAAGCAGATGTTTGTTATATACTAAAACATTGATTTCAGCAAAGAACCTGATTTGCCAAGGTATTCAAAATTGATGAATTCAAGCATAATATTTTTGTTCATTAATTCATGTTTAAGCTTTTTATTTAATATATTTAGATAATTATTTTACATATATGGACATACATATGATACTATATTTCTTAACTATAAGTCATGGTAAAAATAGTAAGATTACAAAATGATATTTTGCGATTTACTGTAGTAATACACTGCCTCTGAAATCCTTGATCTTTTTTATTTTTTTTTTTAAATCTGGAATGCTTCATGAATTCATGTGTCATTCTTGTGCAGGGGCCATGCTAATCTTCTCTGTTTCTTTCCAATTCTAGTAGATGTGCTGCTGAAGCAAGCACTGAAAATCCTTGCTATTATTTCCCAGTTTAAAAAATGGAAATGATGCTGATTCTGAGACCAAAGAATTTTGGGGGCTTGGATGCCTCTATGTTGACCAACAGATGGATTAGCAAATAACAGATGGTGTTAGGAGCAGCTCTGTCATCTCAGTATTTAAAATGCTTTACATGTCAAATCTGGAGAAGTTTGGCCTCTGCTCTCTTGCAGTAAGCCTACTGTTAGCCTGAGGTTCTGCCTGAGTTTATTACAAAATTTTGGTTTTTCGATTTTCCCTCAACATCTTGGCTATGCATGTTCAGATTTCCTCTACATTCACATCTTTCCAGGCTACTTTCTTGTACAAAGAAAAGGTATTGTTGTTGAGAGTCTATCCTAATCAATAATATAACATAAATTTTCGTGAACAATTTAATGAATGCATTTTTATTACTCTGATCTTTAGACCTGTGACAGCATTTAGACTCAGAATGATAATTTGTTTTTTTTCTTTTTAACTTAATAAGCCCAAGAAGTTTTATTATAATTTTGAGGATAACACATGTTCATTGCAAACACACACACAGAAGGGTATAAAGAAGTCAGACATATATATCAGCTAAATTAAAACACAAAATCCAATATTGTTATACAATCATTAAAATTATACATACATATTTACAGGCACATTTTACAATAACAGAAAACTTTATAACGATACTTTTTGGATAATATATTTAGTTAACATTTTAAAAGGGACACATTTCCAAGTCAATAAATTAAATACCTGTTATTTTAATTACTGCATATTATTCCAATATATACATGTAAGATGCAAGTAATTCACTATTTCAGTATATTTTTATCTGTGCTGGAATTTCTCATTGACAATGATAAACATCTTCAGAAAAATATCTGCATATACTTCATTGATGGAGTAATTGCTAGGTGCCAGACCCTGTGCTGACTAATTTACATGCATTAACATGTGGATTTCTCCCAAGAAGTCTGTGAATTTTTATTATTTCTTGATTACTGATAAGGAAACTGAGCATTATAGAGGCTAGGATATAGTAATGTCTGCATAACCATGTTTATAGCAGCACAATTCACAATAGCTAAATTATGGAACCAACCTAGGTGTCCATCAACATATCAATGGATTACAAAATTATGGGATATAAACCGGGCGTGGTGGCGCACGCTTGTAATCCCAGTACTTTGGGAGGCGTAGACCGGAGGATCCGGGTTCGCGGCCAGCCTCAGCTTGCGAACACGCGTGCGCGCGCACATGCGCGGGCGCTTTTTCTCTCTCTCCCTGTCTCTCTCTCTCTCTCTCTCTCTTCCTGTCTCTCTCTCCCTCTCTACTTAGTGAGGCCCTCCGCAACTTCGTGAGACCCGGTTTCAAAATAAGGTATAAAAAAAATACGGCCGGGGGCGTAGCGCGGAGGTAGAACACCCCTGCGTTCAATCCCCGGTACCGCAAAAAAAAAAAAAAGAAAATTATGGGATATACACCAAATGGAATTCTACTCAGCAATAAAGAAGAAAAAAATTTTGTCATTTGCAGGAAAATGGATGGGCCTGGAGAGCATTATGTTAAGTGAGATTAGCCAGTCACAGAAAGTGAAGGGTCATATGTTTTCTCTAATATGTGCAAGCTAGGGAGTAATCAGGGTACCAGAAGAACTTCAGATAATGGAGAAGAAACTGCAATGGAGCCAGGGAGGTGGTCTAGGGGTAAGGGGTTAGGGTTAGGGAGAATCAATGAAGAAATCACTTCCATTGGCATTATGTACATATATGAGAATACCAATGTCAATCTTAATATCCTGAATGGGGAAGCAGGAGAGAGGGAAGAGAGCCAGGGGAAAGTCCACCAAGTGCTGTGTGCATGTATGTCACTATCACTATGAACTGCATTATTATGTGAGACTATAATATACCAATAAAAGTATTAAAAAACTGTTATAATTGGAGAAACTGGATGCTTGGAGCACAGTATTAGTAGTTCAAATTTCTATCAGACTGAGAAGTTTGCCAGGGTTAGTATGATACTGGCAAATCTATAGCTGGGTATTTTCTCCTTGTCCATTTTCTATTTTTATAAATAGTTTGTCATGCACAACTCTCTTCTACATAATTTTATACTTCTTGCTTACAGTAATGTAGTGTTTACTCACTGAAATGGTCTAGTGACCTTTGTCACTTAGCAGAGATGTTTTCTGGTTCTAGATTGCACACCCATTACTGACAAACCTGCTTCACTAGAGATTTTGGGTCTGAAGAAAGTTGGATGGCATGAGTTGGTTCCACTTAAATCAGCCTTTCTTTTTTCTATTTCTTTTATATACACTGACTTTCTTGATTAGCAATGTTTTAGCTATAAAATAGGAAAAAAGTCACATGGAAACTGTATTTTATACTTTCTTTTATACTTTTGTTTCTCTGCATCAGTATGCTATTTGATTGTCAAGGAACCTGACTTTGGCTAGTGCCAAAGTCAACCAGCTACCACCTCATCCCTCCAGCCTTCATTCTTTCATTTCAGCTGAGCGCTCTCAAGAATCTTCTTCATTCATTACTCACAAGTCACCACCAGAATAGAGGTAATTTCTCCTCCATGATGGTGGATAGAGGGATCCCCTAAAATTAAGAAAGTCTTGATTTAGCAATTTAATCAAAATTTTGGTCTACAACTGTCAATGTTTGTTTAATTTTTGTTAAAGCTTTTACCCTTGATCCTACCTATTTTGCTTCTCATTGGGAACTTTATGAAGATAATTATTAAGCTATTTTATGTCACCATCTTTCCAGTTTGACTTTTGGATATCAAATCTTAAGGAACATCAAATGTAATGACTTGTTATCTGAAGCTTGTGTCTAATTCAGATTGGTTCCAAGAGAGAAAACGTGCGTGAATACTGCATTAAGTATCTTGAAACACATTGAAGTTCCTATGGAACCTAATGAAGAGTGACTATAAATATCTTTGACATAATTGTGCCTGCAAAAACACTTTGAGTAAATGACATCATTGATTCAGTTATTTATTCTGTTCTATATCCTCAACAAAAATTTATATGAACAAAAACGTATGCAAAATTGATACAAAACAGTAAGAACTGTAAGTTAGCAAAGTTACCATCCATGTGCATAAACTTCATAATTATAATGTAAATTTGATATGACTGAAATAATACTTCAAGAGCCTGATTTTAAATTCCTTTCTAAAATGTTGTGTCATCAACTTATATGTAGTTAATTCAGAATCACCATACAATAACTGGTTATTCTAGAAAAAACTACAAAAGACTCAGATAACTCATGGTCCATCATGTTGCTCAGTCATAGGGTTGCATTCGCATTGTAACTTATATAGTGTTCCCCTAGAGCACCAATTGGGTGAAGGAATTTTTTCCACATGAATAGGTAGTTAGGACAGGTGTCAAGGCAGTTGATTAGGTAGAAAATATCTGATTACAGCAGAAAACACTGTCTTGCAAGTGAGATAAGAAAGCTGTCTCCACATATAAAAAAGATTTTATAAAATTTCTGTCATCATCTGAAATTTCAATAATTTATAAGATTGACAGGAAATATTAGCAAAAATTCATGACTGCTTATTGTAAAAATAGTGTACCATTGCTTCTTTATATTCATATTCAGTTTGACTAATATTAAAGAAGTGGAAGGTGAATTGGAACAAAAATCATCAATCTCTACACATTTAGGTGATCCAGGGGTCCCTGATATGAATAGGATATTTTCTATCATCTTGAAGTTGTAAGTATTCTAGAAATTAATAAACCACTACCCTGTTTATTCAAAGCAAAGAAAGGCCTTTTTTAATTTGAGGTGGAAAACATGTTTGAATCTTACCCTGATGCTATGTAACAATGTGCAATGATTACATTATTTAACTCTCTTTTTTCTTTTTCTTTCTCTCAATTTAAAATAGCAATCTCCCAAAATCATCTTATGTAAATTTAAAATAGTGTATATTCAGTGGCCTGAGCATTGGCATTTCTCAGTAAGTGCTTAAATCAAAATATGCCACCCATTAAAACTAGGTAGCTAAAAATCTGACTGGTCAATTCAGGAGAATCAGTAATCATCACCAGAAACACAGTCACAACTACCGCATCCACAGCCAACTCAACCATAAAGGGAGGACTCTGATTTCAGAAAGAGCACATTGCAACTGGGAGACCCCATGCCTGTTTCTAAAATTCTCATTCTCAATCAAATGAAGAAATTATTTTTCAGTACATTCATTTTACCATTCTATTTGGAAATTCAACTTACACAAATATCTTTTGACCTGTCTGAAATTATTTTCTTAAGGAAATAAACTATTTTAATTTGAAGATTTTTATAATAAACTATCCCTATTGTTGAAATACAGAAAAAAATTGAATTTTACAGATAAATGTTGAAGTTTGAGAATATAAGAGAAATATATAATATACTCATTGCCCAGATTTTTAAAGTTACTAACCTATTAATTAAATAAAAATTCTAAATACTGCTAGTGGTTTTGGTGACCATAATAATGTTTTTAAACTCTTTGCTTATTCTATAAAATATAGTTCAACTTGGGGTATCTAAAAATTGTACCTAAGACATAGGCTTGAATGGAAGTAGTTTACTTTGGAAATTATTCCCAGAAGCAATAAGGAGAGAAAATAATATAAAATCAAGAGATAGGAAACAAATTCCAGAGTCCTTTATGGTGATTGTAAACTGCTCCACGACAAGTGTGCCATTTCTTGAAACCCTTTGAGCATCTTAGAATACTACATCTATTGGTTTCCATTCATTTTTGGCTAAAGGGACCACAGAACTTCCAAAATCTTCATATGTTAGTCTTGAGTGGGTTCCCCCAGACATTCCACGTCTCTATTGCGAAAAAGCACAGAGGAAGAAGCAAGAGTTACATGGCTCTAGCCCAAATGCAAAGAACTGTTGGGTTGCTTTGAAGCTGCTTGAAGCTGCAGTAATGGCAGGTGTAAGACGTGGGAATGAAAGGATTCAGATTGGATTACAAGAGCTGTCCAATGCATTCAATTAGATCTTTGTGCTTACTGAAGATAAGATAACTAAATAGAAAATATTAAGCATAATATAGATTATATTATTATGATTAGTTGAGGAAAAGTTTTAATACGAAAATTAAAACTTATTTTATTATTGCATTTATATGGAAAACTATTATCTACATGCCAGTTTATATTCTTTTTGAAGAATTATAGTCCTTCATATTTTTCTGCCCATGGGATAATTTCTAGCATCTCTTATCAGTCACTTTCCATCGTAGCTTTCTAGTTGAAATTCTAAAAATGTTCTATTCGGGGTGCAGTACATCCATTTTAACGCTTTTAACTACAATGAGACAGCTCTCTTTGTAACTCTGTCCTAGATTTGACTTAGAATCTAATTCAATGTTCTAATTAAAATTAAATGTTTCAGTTTTGCTTAATATACTACACAGGGGTTGCCAAGAAATGTCTACCCTTGTAGCCAATTTAAAGCTTACATTTAAGCATTTTTCAGTCTCACCAGCGGTGCAAGTTTATTGAGGGTGATCTTTCATCCTGAAAAATGAATCCAGCTGTGTTGCCACTAAAAATTGGTAGTGTGCAGTCTGTTAAATAGCATGCAATTCAACTAAATCCTGATTACAATGTGCAAAATAATGAGATTACCATAACTATGTTAAGCACAGTAAATTTGCAGGCTACATTTATTAGAAACATATTTTGTACATGTTTAAAATAAAATTTTATCTATTATGAAGCTGTCAAGATGGAAATTTGCTTAAAGAAAAGTTTAAATAGGCTATTTGGGGGGGATATATACCTTACCTTAAAAAAACTAAGTTGGTTTGGGAGAAGTATAGTCTGTGTTTATTGGGTTCATTATAAAAATTCAGTGACAGATTTTTAAATGGAAGTATGATTTTAGATAAAAAACAGTATGTGATAGAAAACTTAGATAAAATGCATACAGTATAGAACCAATATTCGATTTGAGTTCTTCACATTTTGTATAAATAATTCAGTGCTGAGGCAGCCTTCACTTCTAAAACATACCAACACAGGTCTATATAAGTTAACATTAATTTCCAGTGATTTTTACACCGAGAGTCAAATATGATGTATCAATGGGCATGAGGTATAGCAAACCACAGAAAAAGCTGCACTCCTCACACTCTTCATGCCGTCTAAACTTGCAGCACAGTTAAGTATTGTACAGTAGTGGATGCCATCAATAAAATGTGGGCAGCAATATGAAAATGGAAAAATTGGGCAATTTTTTCATATAATATCTTTAAATCACTTTACAGAAATAAAATTCATAGTGTTCATTATGAGTTTAAAGAAATAAAGGAACTTTGTTATATAATATTTGATTGATTAAAGCTCTACAAATAAGAGCCCATGTCTTGCTCTAATTAATTACTATAACTAATATCAGAATTGATGGACCTGAATTTATTGTCTGAAAAGAAGAATCCTGAAACCCGAAATCTGTCAGATTTAAGTTCAATAGTAATTAATCAAATATCAACTCTGAATCATTTTTATTTACTCATCTTGGCAATGCCCTGTAAGGGTAATATTATATTAATTTTGTTAGTGGGGCATAATATGAGAGTCACGAATACAGACTTGCTCAAATTTACAGGGCCAGAGCAAGTTTTTGAAATCAAACCCACTTGATTTCATACTCAGTTCTATTTAAAAGTAAGTCCACCAAGTGCTCTATGCACATATGTCACTAACACTATGAACTACATTATGATGTGAGACTATACTGCATCAATAAAAGTGTAAAAAAGAAAATAAAAATTTGAAACAGAAAACAAGTCCTTTTGAAACTGTGGAGAGACAAAACCTGAGCTTGATGTCTGAGGCCCACTTTTTCCACATATTACCAGAAAATAATAACTCATGATTCATGAACTAATTCCATTAAATATTTGCATTTTTAGATACGCAAATTAAAAAGGAAGAAAACAAAAAGAACCTTCTAGCTATCATTGAGGATCCCCTGAGCTTTCTCTCCAAACTGATGGAATTCTGTAAAATATCATTAGAGAATAAATAGCAATCTGGAGCTAACAGAAAAGCTTCTGCTGCTCATGAGAAAATTATAAGATAATATTCATTTGACTGTAATCATCCACTAAAAAGATGCCTCAGGGATGGCTGAAAAAATAGTATATTCAAAATTGTTTACTTATTTTATCGAAATGATTCCTTTATGTATCACCCACAAATAGTCTAACTCCCCAAAACTGAATTTTATCATCAGCTCGCACCAATACATCATGAATTCTGCTAGAACGAGAGTTTGTGAAAATGGATAACATTATTAGGTAAGCTTGATGTGATGACAATTTCTGGTAAACATTCCAACTTGGAAGCCGTTTGTCCTAGTTCTGTTTAAGTTCTAGTTATTTTTACATATATACAAAATAGAATTTTTCTTTAAAAAAAAGTAAAACAAATGAAGGGCCATTGATGATGGTGGTATTATTTTGGTTGTTGAAGGTGATCAGTTTTGATAGTATTTGGTTGTTTACAAGTTAAATAAATGTAGTAATCTGAGTTGCTTCTGATTTTTTTTGTCTGAATTACCCTGCCACCTTCTCATGCACATGGCAAAAGCATTGTACAGAGAGATTAGGGATTTACTGATCAAGGTTATGGGGACCTCTAGGAAACCAGCCAATAGTGTCTATGTCAAGAAGTCTGACTGGTAGATTTCACTTTCTGATCTGCTCCACTGCACAGCAAGCAGCATTTAGTACAGATGACCACCTGCTTCAAACACACCCTTCCCTATCTATAAGGATTGCTCTTTTAGTATCTGCTTACTGGCTTTTCTTCAAGTTAATCCTCAAGTAATAGCATATCTCAAAATATTTTTCTTAGTGTACTTTTCCAAGAAACCTATATTTTCTGTATAGATTATTGCTTTAAACCCAACTTCTAGTTTTTTATTTTTTTGTGGTACCAGGGATTGAACCCAGGGACATTCTACCTCCAAGCTACACCCCCAGCCCTATTTTTTGTTCTTTATTTTGAACAGGGTCTCATTAATTTGCGGAGGGCCTCTCTAAGTAGCTGAGGCTGGCCGCGAACCCGGACCCTCCGGTCTCAGCCTCCCAAGTACTGGGATTACAAGGGTGAGCTACCACGCCTGGCTTTAAATCCAACTTCTAATCCAAGGGTGCTGATTAGAAATCATTCATGCTTCCATACATCCCTATGTTTCCCAGTCTTGACCTCTCTTCTGAATTTCAGATTTGCATATCTAAGTACATGCTCAAAAGCGTCCTTTGGATGAGCCAGAGGACTTCAACATACTATGCTCAAAATTGGTGTCAAATCATTACACACTGCCTCTTCCCCAATTTACCCTTTCTGATGCCCCCTATTTCAGCAAATTCAGTCAGCATTGACTTTTTTTCTTTGCTTGAGACAAAAACCTAGAAACAAAGATCCATTAACGACTCCTTTTGCTTCCTTCCCCATCTTTTATCCTGTTGTACTGACTCCTTTTAATATATCTTATATTTGTCTACTTTTTCCTGTCTATATTGTCAAAATGTAGTTTAAAAATTATTCCTTGTTGCCATGATACTTAATTACTTAATAGGTCTCTATATATCTACTTTATGCTCTGTTCACTTCTCCATATCCGGGTTTTAATGATAATAAAGTAATAAAATTCAATCATGTGATGCTTGAGGTTTAGGATGATAAAATCAATGGTTCATCCCTGATTAAAGTAAAAAATACCCTTAAAATCCTTAGTAAAGCCAATGACCAATAATAACCAATATGATTCCATCCTTAGCTCTTCTAGAGGATTTACTCCCAAATGTTTGGCTTACTTCCAAATGCTTCTCTCCAGGCTTTTCTGGAAACCATGAACTTTTCAGACATACTTCTACTCAAAATTTTAATGCATAGTATAATTTCTACTTTTTAACTACATTTTTGCACCCTGAATAATATTTTATTTACATGTGTGCTAAAATCTCAATCCCAAAGCATAATTTGGAGCCAAGGGAGGATAGCCCACCAAGTACTGTGTGCATGTAAGTCACTATCATTATGAACTACATTATGATATGATACTATAATACACCAATGGAAATAAGACAGAGATAGCATAATCCAGTAAAATTAAATTTTCTAACATATAGAAATTTCAAATTTTTTGCACTTATGCACCAATAGAATATTCAAGCAGCATTTTGTGTGTGTGTGTGTGGTACTGGAAATTTAACTGATGGGAATTCAATCTCTGAGCTGCAACCCCGTCCTGATTTTATTTTTTATTTTGAAACAGGGACTCGCTAAGTTGCTGAAGTTGGTCTCCAGCCTTCCATCCTCCTGTATCAACCTCCCAAGTACAGGGAGTACAGGTGTGCACCACCGTGCCTGGCATCATAATTAAAAATAGGCTGGCTGTGGTGGCACACACTTGTAATCCCAGTACTTCGCAGGCCGAGACAGGAGGATCATAGGTTCGTGCCCAGCCTCAGCTAATTAGTGAGGTCCTCCGCAACTTAGACTCTGTTTCAAAATAAAGATCAAAAAATAGGGCTGGGGATGTAGCTCGGAGGTAGAATGCCCCTGGGTTCAATCCCCAGTACCAGAGAACAAACAAACAAAAATAAATAAATAAATAAATAAATAAATAAAATATCATAGCCATATTTCTCCCCAGATAATATAAGGCTATTTTTCTTTGTCAAATATTAGTTTTTACCATATGTGAGTGAATTTATTTTAGGGCTCTATATTCCATAGACCATTTTGTGGGTCTATGTGTTTATTTTTATGGTAATATCACAGTGGTTTAATTATTATAATTTTTAATACAGTTTGAAATCATTTGGTCTGATTTTTCCAGCTTTGTTTTTCTTCCTCAGATCACCTTGGCTATACAGTATCTTTTGTCCCATATGAATTTTAGGATTCAATTTTTCCTATTTCTGTAAAAAATGCCTTAGAAATTCAGATAAGCATTGCAATGAACCTACAGTTACTTTTGCATCAAAGTTTGAGTATATAGATTTTTCACCTCCTTTGTTATACTTATTCTTCAGTATTCCACTCATTCTGATGATATTGAAAATAAGACTCATTTTTAATTTTTTTCCAGGTAGTTCACTGTCATAAATAGAAAAAAAATGTTTATGTATGATGATTTTGTATAATACAAATTTGCTAAATCTGTTAATATTAATGTTTTTTTGGTAGAGTCTCATACATAAAGACCAATGGAGAAAAGATAATCTCTTTAATAAATGGATTTCAGAAAATGATATCTATAGACAAAATAAATAAAATTAGACTTTTTTCTTAAATCCTATACAAATATTACCTCAAAATAAGTTAGACTTAAATGTAAGACCCAAAACCATGAAACTCCTTAGGAGAAAACATGGAGAAAGCTCCTTAATAAAAGCTCATGGCAAACAATTTTTTAAAATGCTTTTATTGGTGTATTTTAGTTTTACATTCTCACATCAAAATGTATTAAATAGTGATAGTGACATACGTGCACACAGCAGTTGGTCAGTTTTCCCACCTGTTCCCTCCCCATTCCCCCATCATACAGGATATTGAGATTGGCATTGGTATGCTCACATAATAATGCCCATGGAAGTGTTTCCTTTATCAATTTTTCCTTTTCCCTATGCTCCCCTAGACCACCTCCCTTAATCCACTGGGGATTCTCCTCCAGTATCTAAAGTCCCTCTTGTATCCCTGGAAATCAGTTTTTGAGTATGATACAAAATCAAAGGCAAAAGCAAAAACTTAAAAGTGGGACTATATCAAACTAATAAGCTTTTGCATAGTAAGGGAAACAATCAACAACATGAAACTGGAACTTACAGAATTGGAGAAAACATTGTCAAATCATATATCTGAGAAAGAGTTAATATCCAAAATATATAAAAATTTTACACAACTAAATAGTAAAACAAATAATCTGACTAAAATATTAGCAATGTACCTGAATAAATCTTTTCCCAAAGAAGACATACCTAGCATTGCTAGCCATCAGAGAGATGCAAATCAAAATTATAATGTCATATTACTTTGCACCTGTTAGGATGACTTTCATATAAAGAAAGAGATAACACATGTTGGTAATTGTATGGAGAAAACAGAGCCCTTATACCCTATTGATAGGAATATGGGAATATAAATTGATACAGGCATTATGAAAAACACTTTGGTGTTTTCTCAGAAAATTAAAAATACAAGTAGTATAAGATCCAGGAGATATACTTCTGGATAGATATACAAAGGTAGGGAAATTAGTATTTTTTTGTGTATGGCACTGGAGATCGAACCCAGGGGTGCTCTATCTCCAAGCTATACCCCCAGCCCTAGTTTATTTTTTATTTGTAAACGGGGTCTCACTAAGTTGCTGAGAGCCTTGCTAAATTGCTTAGGCTGGCCTTGAACCTGTGATCCTCTTGTCTTAGCCTCCCAAGTATTGGGATTAAGGGCATGTGCCACTATGCCCGAATGGAAATTAGTATGTTAAAGAGCTGTTTCAGTCAGCATTCTCACTGCTCTAATCTAAGGCTACCACAACGTAGAGGAAGGATTTTATTTGCTCATAGTTCTGAAGACTTTGGGGGTTCAGTTCATGTTAGTCTGGGTGAAGCCTTTGGAGGTAAGTGCATGCTGCTTGAAGGAGAGAGAGAAGAGTAGAGGGACTCTACTCTCACATCACAGAGGCTGGAAGAAAGACAGAGAGAGCAAGGGAGGAGGGACCATGTATAATCCCAAACCCATACCCTCAAGGGACACTTCCTTAGCAACCAAGCCCCGCCTTCAACATGGCTGCCTTGTCTATGTGAGGTCTAGGGGGACAGTCTAAATCCAAACCATAATAAGAGCTTTCAGCACGCCCATGATTATTGAAACATTATTCACAATAGTCGAGATACAAAAAATCTTAAGTGATCATCAACAGTTAAATAGATAAAAACAACAACAACAAAAAAAAACTGTGGTATATACATACAATCTAGTGCTATTCATCTATAAAAAAACAAGCTGTGATGGCACATGCCTATAATTCTAGTACTTGGGAGGCTAAGGCAGGAATATCACAGGTTCAAAGCCAGCCTCAGCAACTTAGTGAGATCCTCTTTCAAATAAAAAATAAAATCTGTCTGGGTTTGTAGCTAGGAAGTAGAATGCCCGTGTGTTCAATCTCCAGGACCACATACACTATACACCAAAACAAACAAACAAAAAGAAATAAAGAAAAGAAAAATAAATCCTGTCATTCATAGTAACATGGATGAACCTGGAGAACTTTATCCTAAATGAAATGACACACACAAAAAGACAAATATTGTATGATCTCAGTTATATGTAGAATAAAAAACAAACAAACAAAAAACCTTTTGAACTCACAGAAGTAGTAAGTAGAATGTTACCAGGAGCTACTGGATAGGATAGTAAGGAGATGTTGGTCAAAGAATACAAACATTTCAGTTATAAAATTAACAAGTTCTAGGCCTAGTGTGTAGAAGAGTGGTAAAGCATGTGCTTAGCATGTGAGAGGCATGGAGTTCAATGGTCAACACCAAGAAATTAGCCATTTTAACAAGTATTGGGAGTCTAATGTACAGCATGAGCAGTGATGGATATGTTAATTAAATTGATTGTGGTAATCACTACACAATGTATGTGTTTATCAAATCATCTCACTCCATACTTTGAATATATGTAATTTGTTTATCAATTATATATTTTGAAATTGAAGAAAGAAAATATAAAATAAAATATATCAATTAAAATATCATGAAGCAATGAAAGTGAGCAAGCAAAAGAAACATGTTTCAGCCGGGCGTGTTGGCGCACGCTTGTAATCCCAGTACTTTGGGAGGCGGAGACCGGAGGATCCAGGTTCGCGGCCAGTCTCAGCTCTCTCTCTCTCTCTCTCTCTGTCTCTCTGTCTCTGTCTCTCTCTCTCTCTGCTTAGTGAGGCCCTTCATAACTTCGTGAGACCCGGTTTCAAAAATAAAGTATAAAAAATAGGGCCAGGGGTGTAGCGCGGAGGTAGAACACACCTGGTTTCAATCCCCGGTACCGCAAAAAAAAAAAAAAAAGAAACATGTTTCAATCTGAATAAGTTCCCAAACCACCATATTAAGTTTAAAATAAAATTAAAATCTATTCTTAGTTACATTAATTTCATATGAAAGTTAGGGTCTTGTCATTAAATATTTAAACTAAGTAAAATGATTAATTTCTATATGGGTAACCTGTCATTAATCATTGTTATATGACTATATTACAATGAATCCCATTATTATGTATAATTATAATACACCAATAAAATTTTTAAAAAAGAGAATACTTCACATTGTAGCCATGTATCAATAGAGACTCTTGACAACACACTGAGAATTCATCTGAGAAATACCAGTTTTTTCTGTCTTCATAAGAAATTTCTCAGCCAGGTGTGGTGGCTCATGCCTGTGATCTTAGTACTTTGGAGGCTGAAACAGGAGGATCTCAAGGTTAGAGGCTTGCTCCAGCAACTTAGTGAGAACCTGTTTTAAAATAAAATATAAAAAAGGTTGTAGGTGTAGCTCAGGGGTTGAATACCCAGGGATCAATCCCCACTCAAAAAAAAAAAAAAACTTCTCCTTACTATATGTTTAGTTCTTGAAAATTCTTATCTTTGTGAAAAATTCTTTAGAAGAATATCTGTTAGATATCTGGATGGACAATTTAGAATAAAAGAACATATTGTAGCATAGCATATAAAAAACAGATAGATATTAGTTGAAGAATATTGCACATTATTCTATATTCCATGAAACTTAATGTCCACTTCCAGTAGAGATCTTATACACTACTGTAATGTTTTATCTCATTATCACAAAATGTGAGAACTTACAAGTCATGATTGTAGCTTTCATAGTTTTCTTCAAAGCACCTTTTGTTTGATAATTAGGCATTACAGCAGTTTGAGTTTATACAAAATGAGAAGAATATAAGTATTTATTTGTATTTAAGTGAATGGTTTAAGTGAAACCAGCAACCAGGACCAAAACCAGAGGAGTAGAGATGTTTTGCAAATTTTTATTTTGCTCAGGAAGCAAAACAAATTGATAAAAGTGAATTATCCCAAAGGTTATAGTCTAGACACATACATCTTAATTCAGCTTATCAACTCTGTAAACCTCTATTACACATAAAGTTCAGACTAAAAAATGAAAAAAAAAATCAGGTTTCTTATTTACTGTTTCCTATTGGTCTTTGTTTGAGGGCTTTTCCCTGGCAGTTTTATCCTGGCCCACATAGGCAAAGGGGACCATAGACCCTGCAGTGTCATCTACCGGTATTTATACCCAAAAACACTGTAAGTAAGTTCTGCACAGACAGACAGACACTGATATCATGTGCTTCATTATTAATAGATGAACTCTACACTATCTAATGTGGTTGTGCAATTATTGATTGATATTTAAAACAAATCACACATGTGGCTGAGTTGATTTTTTCTTTTTACAATAAATTATATTTTACCCTACCAGTTTAATTTTATAGATTAGTAACTATATAAATAAACAAAATAAATAAATATGAATATGCATGCTCATACTTTTAATATTTTTGTTAAATAATACTGCAAATAATCCATTTTGTAAACTGAATTTGTGCTAATTTCTCTGCAGAGTACCAAATCTCAATATGAGGTGTCCCCATTTTTTCTTTTCATAATCTTTCATTATAAATAAAGTTACATCAGTATTAAAATATTCTGCTATCATAGCCATCTACCTATGTAATCCAATATGGTGCATTTTGTTGAAAGTCAATTACTTAAGTCTGCAGTTAGTGCAATAAGAATTTCACACTCCCTAGATTCATACACATATGCTCCATGTCCCTACTGTTCTCATCTACTGGGCATTTTCCAGTAGAATTAGTTGTTTTCAATTGGTGATTGTCCTCTCCTAATGCCATGAATCTCATAATAAAGACCTGTTTGTGGTCTCTCTGAGTATTCCAAAGTTCTAAAATATTGTGCAGAGGTAGGAGAACACTATTTACTCTTCAACTCATGCAGTAACTTCATGAAAATCCCTCTTCTAATGTTAGTCTTTAATCTCAAAACTGCAAGATGCAGAGGAATTCAATCTATAGGACCTCATGAGGAGCCTTCTCCAGATAATAAAAAGTGATAAGATTGCCCACCAAAATTATAATAAACCAGAGATAATCCCCAAATTTGAACTTCACTAATAATTTCAAGGACACAAGGAATCATAAGGCACAGTCAGGAAGATTTGTACTACCAATATTATTTCCCATTTCCTTTTATCTATAGCATCAGATGTACTCTGGGACAAAAATAATAAATTCATTCTTTAGTCATAACTTAAAGAGGGATCCTTCCACTAGCAAATACCACTGGTTTATTGGTTAAGAGGTCTGACATTAGCTTCTTTACAAAGAAGCTTGATATAGTTATCAGCCTTCTTTCTCTTGAGTATCCTTCAAAACGAAGGGGATAAAATCAGAAATTCTGTTTCTTTTTTTTTTTCTACAACTTTTGTCCCTTGTCAATATGATCTTTTCATATAGTTCTTAAATATCTTTCATTATTTTTCAATATATTTCTGCAAGATATGCAAAGGAGCAAACCTGTAAAAATTCCAACAATTACTAGGACTCAACAATCCAATGTAGGGCAGGAATTCCCTCTATAATGCATGTTAATTATGATTGTATCTCTTAACTGGTCTATTGCTATTGTTCATTGGATCATTTACTCCTTTTTTCTCAATCATTCATACTTATTTGAATATTTTACATATTTAGTACATGTATCTTTTTCCAGACAACGATTTTACATAGGCATTTCAACAAATTGTGAACTTCAGATAAACATATTCATATATTTTCTCATCACGGCCTTGTTCTTCATTTATTTCTATCAGAAAACAATAGCCGACTATGTCAGAGTAGAGCTGTGGCAGAGATGTTTGATTCCCCATATATGAGTTAAAATCTACCACATATTTCCAGTAGCAGATTGTGATTAAAGGTCAATGTTTAGTACAGTCCAGATTCCCTTTCTTTGGTAGGAGTAGCTATCTCTCAGATATCATGGTATAGGTTTTAAAGGTTCAGACTTGCAGCTGTTGTGTAGCACTGGCTTTTGTTGAATGCCAGATGAAATGTACTATTCAGAGGAAAAAGGTCTTTCATATGAGATTTTATTGTAATCTATGTGTTGTGATTTGTTTAGTTTACAGTAGTTGTACATGCTAGAGGCTTCAAATCAGTATCAATCCATTTTCCTTTCTTTGGACATACTTAGGAATGACTCAGATATGGTCTGTTTGTCAACAGATCACTGGGCTTCAAACCACATAAATTAAGCTAGGTCCCTGTTGCTATGATGGCAAGGAATAAGGAAGAAAATTATTCCATAATGTTATGATTAAAAACCTCAAATTTTTAGTTCATCTGTATCCTTGAGCTGTAAACCTGGCCTATATCACTTAGTTTCTTTTTTCCTCTTGGGTATGACAGGAGATCTAGAGTGGATTGGATTTGGAAAATGTTCTTCTATCCAGCACAGGCGCTAAGTCTTTTTCCAAGTGTTTATTCTTCCCTTTCTCTTAAACAGACATGAGAGGATCTTTCTTGGCTTATCATCATGATTATCTTGTGGGATTCTGGAAATAAAAACCTAAAAAAACGGGACTTTGCTAAGACTGTGTTCCCAGAAAGTTCCAATATCAAGATAGTGCATGCTTAATTCCAGAAATTCCTCAAAATTGGCATTTAATTGTCCATGTAAATTTATGGTAATCTCTATTATAACCCTAAAATTTCCAGTAACTCAAAATTTCTGGGGATGTTTTGCCATATGACTACATATCTCTGATGGGTCCAAAACACAGAATAATTGATTTTCACCTTGTTTAGCTTTGTTGTTAGGATGAAAAAGACATCTTCACATATGAGTGCTAAAACAAAAAGTATTGTTCACATACTTTTAATTCTAACTCAGAATCTTCATAATTTCATTTGAAATACCTCTAAACTAGTACAGAACAAATTTTCCTGACACTTTAATAACTGGAGTATTAATGAAGCACCTCTGTTTACCTTAAAGTTTTATCATGAAGCAGATAGCACATGGTTTTCTTAAAACACATTGGTTTTCTTACCATCGGAAATTTGACCAGTTCTAAAAGTTTTATCTAGCATTAGTCTTTTTAATCAAAAGATAGTTGAATATGGAAAGATTATTTAGAATTTTGCAACTACTGAGAGTTGTCATTTTACAAAGTTTTTATAAAAAGACAACATAAGGAAAAATAGAGCTGTAGTGTTATATCCTGGGAATAAAATTTTAAGTATATCAAATGATGTTGAATTTCCAGATGTATTGGTTCAACCATGATATGAAATCCACAGGATCCCAATTACCATTAGTCTTACTTCTTTTTGCCCCTGGCAATGTGAAGTCCTGGGTCTTTATGAGCAAAGCAGTGCACTAATCAGCCACAACTTCTGGAGTGAAAAAAAGAGTGTCAAGATTTTTAGCGGAATAGAAAGAATTAGTGGAGATAGTAAAAAGTATTTTCATGATTCAATTTTACGTAGACTGCTATTGTTTTTCTAGAACAATGTCATTATTTTAAGCATTTTGTAAGGATTGGTGTAATAGGAAATGATGCAAGAACCCTGGATAATAAAAATGAAATGATACAAGAACCTTGGATAATAAAAAGAGTGTGACACAAAAGTGTTTTAAGTAAAAATGATGAAAAATTTTCTAAAAATTCTTTGACTAGGAACAATATATTGGCTAAAATACATTTTTCCTATTAATTAAAAACTTTGAAATTTGACATATTCCATGGATTAAATATGTACATCAAACGTGATTATAATTTTACTGAATTATATTTCCTTACCCTCAGTATTAATCATGAAAGGATATTTTGTATTGGTAGTTAGGTGCGAATGTGTGTATATGTATGTAATTATATGAATATACCTAGTTATTTAAGATCATATTGAGAAAGTGTTTGATAAAATAAACACTGTATTTAAATTAATTTACCCTCAAAACATGAGCTAGAATTTAGATGTAATGCTTGATAATTTTAAAAGAGATTTTTAGTGAGAGCATAGTTTCCATTTTTTACAAATATGTAAGTAAATATCTTTAAAATGAATTGCTTATTTTCTCATGAAAAATTAGCGTCATCGGATAATACATAAATGTCCGCAAAAATGTTGAAAGTATCTTTGAAAATCACCTTTACTTACTCAACTGCAATATTTTTGGAATGATTCCCTACAATTTGATATATCACCTCTGTTTTGTTTAAGTCTGTTTTCAGAAGAAAGCAATATGCCAAGAAGCTAATAAAGAATGGTAAAAATTTGTGAAAATTTTATTCATAAATTTTCTTATATTTTTCATTAACTTTGATTTAGAGGATGAATCAACATGAGACAGCCAGGAATATTCTCAGGTTTTATAAGCTAATGCATGGCATAAGAGAGCAAATGATGTTACTGTAGTTAGAGATAGTACTAGCACACTGAATGCTTCTCCTTTAAATATTAACTAAGCAGTAGTGATACCAATTGTGATATATTTTTATGTGGAAAATGAAATATGAATGGACTTCATATCATATGTGTGCTTATTTCTATAGTCATTTCTGTTATTTGTAGGAGATCCAACTACTTTCTCAATAAATTTTCTTTTCTGAAAATATTGAGATATTAATACTATATGCAATTTAATGTGATATTTCATTTTAGAAAAGAAAAAAATTCCCCAGTAGGTAGGGGTGTGTGTGTGTGTGTGTGTATGTGAATGCAGATATTTCATCAGAAAACTGTATGGGATGGAGCACTTAGAAATCAGTCTTTTGTGCGAGAAACAGTTCAGATTAAAGCTGGTTACAGACAATATTCCTTCTTTCGGCGGCCTTGCTTTACTTTTATTCCTCTTGCTTCTTTCCAACCACATTCCCATCTAATAGTTTGCTCATCATTGCTATGGTCTAAGTTTTGTGTCATCTGAAATTTATATGCTGAACTCTAAGCCCTGGCATGGTGAAATTAAGTGGTGAGGTCTTTGGGATGTCACTAGGTCGTAAATGTGAAGTCCACACGAATACAATGAGTGTTCTGATGAAAAAGGCCCAAGGACGTTTGTTCACCCCTCCTCCCATGTGAGAACTTATTAGGAAGACCCCTGCTGTGAGGAACAGGACCTCACCAGATACTGCATGAATCTGCTGATGCCGTGATCTTGGCCTTCAGAACTGTGGGAAATATTTTTTATTGTTTTTAACTCATCTAATATGTGTGTGTGTGCATGCATGTGTGTTGTATACAGCTGCCTGAATGGATTAAAACAAATATTAACCCATTTATATACACATTATTTTGGCTAGAAATCAATGTAAAAGATATATCTTACATAGCAAGCATAACAAATAGCTAAACATAAGTAATTAATTTAGTCAGAAAATCAAATCACAGATTTTTTCAGTACATTAGAATCTGTTTACTACCTGCTTAATTATCTACTATGATGTAAGGTGCATGAAGGCAGGTTTTATTTTATTAAAGTCATTGCCATGATACTTCTCCCATAGTAGGCATTTGATAAATACTTCTTTTATGAAGAGATGAATACAATAACTTTCTCAGAATTAAAGTGATAGGGAAATAATTTGTTTTTCTGATTGACAATGGTTCTTAATTTTGGATAATTTTTTTCACAGTGTTCTAAAGTTAAATGAAATACTTAGAAATAAATGTGCTAAAGGCAATACAATATAAGAAATCACACAAGACAGTAAACAGCATTATGTGCATAAAGTAAAGAAAACTATTATTTAGATAGCTAGCTTAAGGTTAAGCTGTCTCAACAGATCTGAGTAAGTTCAAGTGAAGTAGAGACTCATGCTGGCATCTTAGTTAATGCTCCAACAAGGCCATTGTCTGCACCAAATAGCTCTCATTGTTATATACTCTCTCAGGTGGAAATATATTGAGGGTTATGGAGCTTAGGGACTTCTATCAGAATCTTTACAACATAGTTATATGTCGAGGGCCATCTTAGAACACACACTGAGATTATCATCTTGGAACAGCTCAGTTTGAATACACGGCATTTGGCCGGGTGGGATTCGTCCACAAGCAGACACATTCCAAGGGACCTGGTGTAATCTCTAAGGAGCGGTCTTTGATGTCCTCTCCACCCAGGAATGTCTAACCTCTCCTTCCTCCAAGCTTGTCACATGTCTGCCTCACTGACCTTCTTTATTGTAACTCATGACAACTGTTGGTTTCTGTGTTTGATTAACTTTTATGATGTCTTGTCTATATAAAAGCAAGGTGTTGGCTACAGGTGGACAGGAGAATTACCATTTATCTCCTCCCTGACTCCAAAATTATTAAATGTACTCTCAAATTATTTATTATATTAGGCTTCATGTTGCTAAGTGAGAAAGACTAGTGTCAGGGAGCTGCCTTAGAGCAGCGACCTTCTGTGGTAGGAACCATGGAACAAATATCAGGGAGTTGGATGAAGCAGCAACCTTCCGTGGTGGGACTACGGAGCAATCAGTGTCAGCTAGAGCCTGCAATAGTTATAGCTTTCCATGACTTACATATGCCTCTATGTAGATGTTTTCCAAGAAAACTTGCCGTATGTTTACCAGTATGTGGCAACACTGGGTTTTCTGTCTGAAAATTTGGATATTTCATAGTGTTCTATGTTTTTGTTTCTGTTTTAGTCAGTTTTTTTTTTAATGTGTGACTGAAATACCTGACAAGCACAACTTAGAGGGAAATAGATTAATTTAGGGCTCATGGTTTCAGAGATCATTTCATAACCAACCAGGGAAGCAGAATGGCTTGTCAGTGGGGCTTTTGGACATGGGAGAGGAAGAGAAACTTCCTTCAGCTCATGGCCGCTAGAAAGAGAGTGGGGAGCAGTAGGGTGAGCCACCTCCTCCTGCCATGCCCTACCTCTGAGCCCGTCTTCATTGCCCACATATGAGGTTTTGGGGAATATTTTAAATCCAAACTATAAGATTCTCTATCCCCTAACCATTTATGCATGTTGTCAGCTTTTTCTTTATAACTGAACATATCACTCTCAAGTATTTAATTTCTCTGGTAGTCTCTACATCTATGAATTTTCTTATTTTATTTCTGTTAGTTGATTTGTCTCTAGATAGAACCTTTGTCTTGCATTTTCCTATGTGCTTTTGAATTAAAGTTCACATTTGAGTAGAACAATAGAGGTTGAGGTAAATAATATACACGCCTCACTTAACATACCACAGGTAAGCCAGGGCTTGCCTCCCACCTCTGTGTTTTCCTTATATTTTATCATAGTTTATCCCCTTGCAACTTCAACTTTATGATTGGTTAGAAAATATTATAATTGTTTTATACTTTACCCAAGATTTTTGTTGTTATTATTGTAGAAATAGATTTATCTCATATATAAATATCTATCATATATATATTTTTTGACCACCTATTTTTATTTGACTGAAATGTTACTATGCTGGATTTTGCTGAAATTTTCTGTTTGAATGTATCAGGTATAAAACGTATTCCTCTATACCAGAATGTTTGGTGCAATTTTTTTTCTTTTTTTTTTTTTTTGCGGTACCGGGGATTGAACCCAGGGGCGTTCTACCTCCGTGCTACACCCCCGGCCCTATTTTTTTATACTTTATTTTGAAACCGGGTCTCACGAAGTTGTGGAGGGCCTCACTAGGTAGAGAGAGAGAGAGAGAGAGAGACAGGGAGAGAGAGAGCGAGAGAGCTGAGGCTGGCTGCGAACCCGGATCCTCCGGTCTCCACTTCCCAAAGTACTGGGATTACAAGCATGTGCCACCATGCCCGGCTGTTTGGTGCAATTTAATTATAATTAATAGACAAATATTTTTTATCAATGTTTATAATTTTTATCATTTATTTTCCCTTAAATCAACTAGCCTTTTTTCTTGCCCACTTATATATTTACATAAGATAAAAAAAACAAACAAATCACACTAATAAGTAAATCATGTTGATTACAAATTTTATATTACCAAGCAGTTTTTATGGTTCTTCTCATTTGTATATTTTAAACAGTGGTAGCAGTGTTAATTTTCAAATTTAGTCATACCTAAGAAATAGACTCATGTGTAATATAAAACATTTAGTGTAAAAAAATAGCTAAAAATGTTCTCAGTGATGAGAACTTCTGCTTTGCCATGAACTTGATCACATTGCTTGTTTCTTTAAAGCAATGTAATGATGCAATTAAACAAAAAAAAATTTAGGGAGCCCAAATTCTCAGAGTAAGGAAAATGAACACTCAATTAAATACATAATAATTGAGCATCTGTTATTCTACATACTCCATATTTATCTAAAAACAAGTTGTTTTACTGACAAAATAAGAAAATTTATTGTTAATCTAAATAAATGTTGATTAATATGAATGTCGATTAGAGGACTTCCCTTGATAATTTGCAAGGTATTTCTTGAAAAGGTGATATCTATGCAAATTATGAGGTCAGTTTAACATAATATTATTAAGTTTTAAAAAGTTAGTAATCACTTGAAGTTAGCAAAACCTTTCAAATCTCATTAAAGACGGTTGTTTGCATATGCTTCTTCTCTATATTCTTTAATTAATGTCTATGACTTCTCGAAATGATAACTAGCTTTCCATAATTTTGTGGTACTAATGATTATCATTAAACATATTTCAGTAGTGTTTTCAGATTTAATTAGAACATGGTATTCACTCTATGAAAGCATTTTTGCCCAACTGAAATAATTTTTTGAAATCCTAAATCATCTCTACATTTAATTTTGAGAAACACTTAATTGCAATTAAAATAATAAGCCTAAAAGAGAATGCAGTATGTTTAAAACATAATTTATTTTTTTTAGAAAATATTGGCAATATTTCCATATATCCTCCTATAAGAGATCGCATGGGCTTTTGATTGTTAAAATCTCCAATTGAAAGAAATTTTATTAGGTCACTTGAATTTGCAAATGAACTCATGCTATATTATTAAATTCTTAGAAGTTAGGAAGATTGGGTTTTTCTCAGTGCTCTGGAAAGTTTGTCATATTTGTGTGTAGAATTAAAGAACACATAGAGTAGAAGTAATCTTATTTCTGTAGCCTGAAACCTAAATAGCTGCTGAAATGGTAAACAAAAATAGAAAAGAGAACAATTGTGGCAAAGTATCGAAATCTAGAACATAAATTATCTGTGTGTTTGTGTGTATGTATGTGTGTGTGTGTGTGTGTGTGTGTGTGTGTGTGTTATGTTACTGGGCATTGAACCAAGGGACATTCTACCTCTGAGCTATACCCCCAGCAGCCCTATTTTATTTTTTATTTTGGAATACGGTCTCACTAAGTTGCTGAGGGCCTAAGTTTCTGAGACTGGCCTCAAACCTGTCTCAGCCTCTCAAATAAGTACTGGGATTATAGACCTGCGCCACCTAGCCCAGCTCATAAATTATCTTTTTTTCTGAAATATCACATGAAAAATTTTGTCAGAATGATAGGATGAAAGGAGACAGCATGAGAAGAGTTTGGCAGGATCTGATCATATAAAGCTTTGTATGCATGATAAGATATTTAGATTTCCTTCTAAGTACAATGTGAATTACTTGAAGAATTTTAAAGAAATTCTTTTTATTTGATTCATACTTGATTTATAATAATCCTGGCTGCTATATGGATTACAAAATATGGAGAAGGGAAAGATAAAAGTGAATGTGGAAAGAAATACTAAGTGAAGTTTATTATTATACAGTGGACAATAGTGTTATTTAAAATAAAATTATATTAGTGAAGATAAAGATATGTTATCCAATTTGAATAAACTTTGAAATTATAACCAATAAAGCAAAAATAATGTTTTTAACGTTAGAGATGTGTTAGAGAATTAAGAGTCTAGTATGATGATGCATTTCTATTTTGGTTGAAGTAACTGGGAAAATTTATTGACTGAAATGGAAAAAGCTCAATGGGAAGGCCAATTGGTGGCGGTGATTTTGGTGGAATCATACTAAAAATTTGGTGGTACAAAATAATTCGATTTTTTTAAATGGCCAAATGGTATTATCCAGCATGCATTTGTATCTATGAGTTTTGCGCTCAATGGAAAATGTCAGGAAGAAGATAAAATGAGCATACAGATTAAACTTCAAACTATGAATATTGATAAGCCTTTATCTAAGGTTGGATGTTCATAGAACTGATATCCAAGGTATATCTGAAATTAGATATCTCATAGAATGTTCACCCAAATTACACAGATAAATAGTGCCTACTATGGTAGCCGGATGCTGACCAGTCTGTTTACAGGAGTGGTGGGCATAGAAAAGTGGGTGCTACTAAAGTATTATATAATAATATAATATAAGGTTATAATGAAGTAACTGATAGCAGAATAGCTTTCCAGTGGAAATTATTATAAATTTGGACTCCTATCTATCTATCTATCTATCTATCTATCTATTATCTATCAATCTATCTATCATCTATCTATCTATCATCTATCTATCATCTATCTAGCCATAGTCACTGACTGAGCAACAAGTAGCACAGGACTGCGATCACAGAGAAAGTGAAACTCCGAGATGAGACATGACTGTGCAGCTCTCTTCCAAGAGTAAATTCCTGAGCACAGTGCAGGGATCCAGAACCAATCAGGGTCTGATGTTCAAAGCAGGGGAGGCAAAGGCTACAGTCCAGAGCAGGTCATGTGACTGAACCTCTGGGACCTGGCATAAAAGAAAAATGGTTTTTAAAAAAAGGAGTTTCCAGAAATCTATGTAGAAGTAAGTCCCATTTGAGCTATTTTTCTGAGAGGTAGACTCAGTATATCATTCGTGGTTCATCACACTGCAGCTACTATAGGATTAGGACCAGAAAAGATACCTGAGGGATCAAACAGTATTAAGGAAATAGCAGTACTGAAAGATAATGGATTTCTGGTACCTTCATAGTGGAGAGATCTCAGAAAACCTCCTTAAAATCTTAATTCTTTCTGAGAAAGTACAAAGGCCTTATCTTAGAAAGGAAGGCAACATTTTACCCTAAGATCTGTAGTAACAAAATCTAATGCTAATAGTTGACATAATATTCAGGGCAAATAAACATGAATGTTGAATTCTGTTAACATAGAAGAATTTGGGAAAGACCTTGGGCTTTCCAGAGGTCTGTAACAAATGAATGGAATGAAGTTTCCATGAATTTAAGGAAATGAACTAATACTTGAGTTTTCTGCTAAAAAGAATACAACACATACAAAATAAAAACACTTCTCAGAGAAAAAGAAGAGAATCTAGATTTTATAGAACTTGTTATTTGAAATGTCTAGTACTTATTTTATTTAGAAATAAAAATGGGAGAGGTGTTGCAATAAGCACATAGTGGTATTTGTTATCTATTTTTTGCTTAGATACGGAAAACTTTTTTGAAAATATCTTCATTTGTTTAGTTTCTAATAAGTTTTTTGTGCAAGGTGTCTGTTCAGCTCTTTTGCCTATATTTTAATTAGGTTGTTTGTTTTCATCTTGTTAAGCCTAAAACATTTTGTGTATTTTGGATAAAAGTATTTTATCAGAATCATGTTTTGCAAAAATTTTCCAACAGTTTTTGTCTTTTCTTTCTCTCTCATTAGAGTATTTTTTAAGAACAGAAGAACTCACATTTCAATTTAACAAAGTCAAAATTAGCAATTTTTTCTTTTATGTATTGTGTTTTTCACATCATGTCTAAAAAGTCATTGCCAAAACCAAGGCACAGTAGATTTTCCCTGTGCCATCTTTCAGAAGTTTTCAAGTTTAAATTTGGGCTTATGATTTATTTGGAGTTAAGTTTTATAAAAGATATGTATGGATTGTGTCTAAATTCATTTTTTTTTTTTTTTGCGGTACCGGGGATTGAACCCAGGGGTGTTCTACCTCTGCGCTACACCCCCGGCCCTATTTTTTTATACTTTATTTTGAAACTGGGTCTCACGAAGTTGCGGAGGGCCTCACTAGGTAGAGAGAGAAAGAAAGAGAGAGAGAAAGAGAGAGAGAGAGAGAGAGAGAGAGAGCGAGCTGAGGCTGGCCGCGAAACCCGATCCTCTGGTCTCTGCCTCCCAAAGTACTGGGATTACAAGCGTGCGCCACCACGCCCGGCTTAAATTCATTTTTTATATATGAATGTCCAGTTGTTTCAGCACCATTTGGTGAAAAGGCTTTCCTTTCTCCTTTGAATTGTTTTTACTCCTTTTTCAATGACCAGTTGATTAAACATTATGAGTCCATTTTTGGACTTTTTTCTTCTGTTCCGTTTATCTAGTTATCCACTATTTCACCAAAAACACATTGTTTTGATTACTGCAGCTTTATATTTAGTCTTGAATTCAGGAAGAGTCAGTACTTTGATTTTATTTTTTCCTCCTTTGGGGTGGAGGACCTGCTGCCCAATGACTCACCAAAAAATTGTGTGTGTGTGTGTGTGTGTGTGTGTGTGTGTCTGTGTGTGTCTATGTGTGTCTGTGTGTGTTTGTGTTGAACAAGAGCAAAAAGTTTCTAATAGGGATACTTCAAGGAAGTTGATAAAGTGTCTGATGGCAGGAGAGTTATTTTTAAACATCTGCAGGCCTAGAGAGTATCCCAGTAGCTAAGGAGTGTCAACATAGTTGGACTTTCCCTTCCCTGAGAGCTTTAGTCCTCCTGTTCATCTGTGACCCCTTCCCCTTGTAGGCTTTCTGTATGCAGCAGGAGAATGCTGCAATGGGAAAAAGTCTCAACCAAAATGGAATCTAGTTTTGGACAAAACTGTGTTTGTGACATTAGTTGGCATAAGAAGTTCAACTCCCTTAAGAATAAGCAGAACAATTGAGAGTTTTCTCTTATTCTTTTTTATAGGAACCAAAGATTAAAAGTATACCCTCTGAATAAATGTTAAAGGGCTAGAAGAAAACAAAATAGCCTAGACACATCATGAACTATGCTTGTTCAGCCTCCTGATCACAGTTTAAACCAAAGTAGGCTAACAAATTGTTGAAAGCTAATATTTACCATATTTTATAAAATGGTAAGATAATGTCTTAAACCAAGTGTCAAAATACTATATTCTCAATTTTTTTTATGAGTGTGTGTGGTCATGGGGATTGAACCCGGGGCATTCTACCTCTTAGCTACATTTCCAGTTGATTTTATTTTGAACAGGGTCTCACTAGGTTGCTGAGAGTCTTGCTAACTTGCTTATGCCGGCCTCAAACCTCCTGTCTCAGCCACCCAAGTACTGGGATTATAGGCATGTGCCACTGTGCCCAGCTTTCACTATGTTAACAAGCACAGATTGTATAATAGAAACATAAGGAAAAATGAAGTAAATACACTTGACATTTAGGAATGGTAAAATCACTAGTGACTCTTACTCTTTTCTATTTCTTTAATTTTTAGTAGTTATGGTTCTATGAACAATCATATAAATGAATTTAAAGGGAAAAAAGCGCCCAAATACTGATAAAAAAAAAACTGCTCACAGGTAATCAGAACCTTTTAAAAACTAAGCTGAAGCTCTCATGTAGGGTATTAGCAGAAAAAATTCAGGTCATCCCAATAGGTTTTTGTTTAATGTATGCCTGAGTATGAGCATCACAATAGAGCACAGGTGGCAACACTATTATGGGAGTTTGTTAACCTGTTGTATTTTTTAGGCACCCATAACATATCCTCAGGGCAGACAGAGCATGATAAAATTTTTCATGCCAATATAACTAAAGAAAGAAACAGTAATATTTCACAACTTACAATGTAGGATTGTACTTAAAATAACCTACATAGTATAGAATTTTGTTCACTCCCAATATAAACATACACAATTAAGTATGAATGGATATGATCATTTTAATTTAAACTTTATACTATTGACATCTGTGTCACATTTCATGGCTTACAAATAATAAAATGAGGAGTTTGTAATTGAGGTTTTTCTTTCCAGTATTGCTATGAAAATCTACATTCGTATGAAAGTAAAGAAATGTGATTAAAGAATAGCAGAATAAAAGGCACCAGGTGTTCACTTTATTAAATGTGATATAAATGAAAAAGATAAAAATTGCAATTTGGAATACTCGAGATAGGAGTAAGCAGACAGCTGAGTACCTTGTTATTAAGGATTCTCTAAATTTTGTAAAATTATTTGTAATTAAATTATGTGCAACATTTCACCCAATAATAATACCTTTAGGAATCTATCTTTTGCCAAATGCCACATTTATTTAAAGCTATATGTTGTCCAGTGTTCACTGTAATCTTTTTATAATAGCAAAAAACTATACAAAATATTATAAATGTACATTCTATGGGAAGTGGTAAAATAGGCACTTTGTGATGTGAACTCAAAAATGAGGAAGAGGTTTATACATATGCAAGAAAATGTCTTAGACATTCAGTAGAGATAAATAAAAAAATACATAAAACAGGGTGTCCCTCCCTCTCTGGAGATGGCATACACTCTTCTTTGTGTGTTTCTTGCTTTATTGCAAAAGTGTGTCACTCCTAAGATAGCCACATTCTCCCCGGAATGTGTATGTCTTACTTCACCCCAAAGACCTCTCTCTCTTGAGAAAGCCCACATTCTCCCTGAATGTGTTTTTGTTTCTCTAATTTATCTGTGTCTATGAAAAAAAAAAGACATAAAGCAATATTTCTGTTTAAAGTTTAAATGTACCGTGAAAATACATGCTACAAGGAAGAATATTATGTAACACTTTGCAGGGACATCTGTGATGGTAGGAAGGGGAGAAGGGCATAGTTCATGTAAATTTTGGCTATTTTATTTTAGATTATATACTATTAATTTTACTTTGTTATTTTTATACATTGAAACAATAAAAGACACAAAACTTGAACTCCCCTGTAACAGGTGATGGTGGAGGTAAAAGGGCCAGAGGGAGGCCGCATCATATATTGCTCTTGAAAACCATTGCATTGTCTTTAAATGCAGATGTAGCTGAAAGATGACATCTTATATATCTGTGGGATATCTAAATGTGTATGTGAATTAAAATTATATATTTAGTTTCATTAACTCATTCTGCCTCTTTTTATTACTTTTATCTATTCTCCTTTAACACTATAGATTCACTAATCTTACATTCACTGACTTTCAATAAAATTTTATTGAGTGTCTGCAATGTAACAGGCCTAGTCCTAAATTTCCAGACTTAAAAGTGACAATTATATGGATTCTGACCTGAGATAGCTTACAAATTTGCCAATAATGGATAGCATATAGATCCCTCAATAAAGTAAGAGAAGTACCGTCCTTAAAAAGAAAACACCTAATTCTTAGCTAAACTTCAGTGTTATTAATAGACATTTCTTAGAAAATTATTTACCTAATAGCTATTTTTGGTTATTCCTTATAAATACCAAACTCAATGATGTATACAAGGAAAGGGAGTTGGCAGGATGGGACCTAGAGGGAAATACAGCAACCGCTGTGTGCATGTATGTTCATATCCCTCTGTACTTCATCATGATGTATAATTACAATGATTCAATAAAAGTATATTAAAAAGAAATTATGTGCATGGGAATAGGCAGCACCAATAAATGTAGGGTATTCATAATAATAAAATGTGTTGTGGGGATGTGGGTTGTGATGAGGTCAACATTAATGTAAGCAACAGCAGCCTTGGAAAAGCCCTCAGTATGGAAGCTGACCTTTGGCTTGTATGTCTAAGGGTGCTAACCTCTGTGTGGACTTACAGCCTTCAGGATTTGAGAGGCATATCATTATCAACAGTCATTAGGATACATGTGATTATGAATAATTTATTTTGTTTATTTCTTGGTGTGTGTGTGTGTGTGTGTGTGTGTGTGTGTGTGTGTTACTGGGAATTGAACCCAGGGGCACTCTATCTTGAGCTACACCCCCAGCTCTATTTTTTTTTTACCATACTGGGGATTGAACCTAGGGGCAGTCTACCTCTGAGCTACATCCCGGGCCCTATTTTTTATTCTTTATTTTGAAACAGTGTCTCACTAAGTTGCAGAGGGCCTTGCTAAATTGCTGAGGCTGGATTAAAACCTGTGATCCTCCTGTCTCAGCCTCCCACGTATGCCACCACACCTGGCTACCTTTTTTCTCATGAATGAAAAGTAATTGAATTATTGCAATCTGAATATAATTATAAAATTAAAACTAGAAAGGTTCAATTTATAGTGCAAACAATAAATTATTTCATTTACTTTTGACAGTGTGATGCACTTTTTTCTTTCTTTATCAAACTGTCAACATTATCATCAAACTAAAACTGGCCAAATTATCTAAGGATGAGTTCCCAGCCCAAGATCTAATTGTTTTTGTGTCTCATGGCTGGATATATGTCACCTTCAATTAAACAATTTTTGTCAACCTATAAATGACTTATGGAGCACTAAATACCCTTAGAATTTAACTTGACTATAAGTGAATATGGATAAATATAATGAAGAACATATAGCATACTCAGGTTATCACCAGTTTCCCAAGAACCCTCTTCTTAACTCTCAACCAAGTGACTTTATAAATTAGAAAATAAATCTGCTTTAAAGCCATATGAGAATGAGCCTTATTTGTCATTGACAAGATCATTAACAACCTGTACCCACTGCAGGTAAACTCTAAATAACTTATCCTTGGGTTTATGTGTCCAATTAAAAAATTCAATATCTTTCTGCTGCATGGGCAACTGAACCTGCTTGAAATATTAAGTTGAAGATATATAGAATCATCCAGAAGAAGATGGTACTCAGAAGAAGTCATCTCAAGACTTTTGGATAGACAGGTTACAGAACATGTCAGAGAGCTTCTGAGAAAGGTGACAGGAAAAGATTATGGCTTATTTACTTATTTGCTCCCATTACTTCTTGCTCAGATACTAAACATTATAATTGTCTAGGAGGACTTCTATCTTTAAGACAAAATGGTACTCCCATTAATTTTTACCCCTTTCCTTTTGCTTAGCTAGTGTTTAGAAAAACTTATGCCTCCAACTCACATGTAACCTGATCAAAATACACTCTTCATCTGATTCCTGGATATACACACATTCTCTTTTGCCTGGAGAGATCCCACTCATTCCTCTGCCATCTGCCTCCCCCACACTAGACTTGTGTGTTCCAGGAAAGCAAAACAAAACAAAACAAAAAATACAACAGAGTTATATTAAGAAAATGTGAAACCTAGAATAAAGCACTGCCTGTCATATCCCTGTGAGGTATATATACCTCTCCTACCAGAACAATCTCACTGAAGGATAGCACTTATAACAACAGTTTGAGTAAGACTAAAGACATGAGTTTTTTTGGTGTTACAGAAATATACTTGTTTCTTTTAGATGTCCCTAAACCTTATCTACTGTTTATAAATGAGAATATTACTAAGTAGCTCCCATAACTCAACCACTCACTGTTTGCTTTCTTTCATTTGATATAAGTTTGAAAATTGAGCAGTCTGTGATTTCTAGCTTATTTTTCTTGACTATATCTCTGGAAATCTCAGATGGTTGTTAGTAGGAATTGTATGAAGGCTGTCAGAATTTTTTTGTTTTCTTTATCATATACTTTATTTTCATATCCCATTCAATGTATGACAAGGTTATTATCAATCTCTCTTTTGGAAGATTATTCAACAAATCACAATTCAACACAAATAGTTTAAAGGTCAACTTATGACCATGATGGAGACTGCAAAGTCATGCCTTGAAAAAGATTCTCATTGGTGTAGAGTTGATGCATCAATAAGAAAAGGAATAATTTATGAACAGGAAAGGTAGAGAAAAGGATATGGATCTTTGTTCACTCTATATGAAATAATTACAAATCCCTGAAGAAATGTGGCCGTCTATCTTTCTAAATTCAAAATCACAAGATTTACATTCATGGATCTGTTCAACTTTAGCCCATCTATTTAAGAACTTGTTAACTAAGGAAAATATCAACTGCCTTTTCTTCTCATTCTCCACTTCATGTTCCTATTTCTTACATAGGTTATGAGTTTTTAGAGACTTTAACAAATAAAAAACTACTAACCACCAGAAGGCAGAGTAGCCACTCTTGCAAACTATCCCTGTTTTACAAATGAAAAATAAAGCTTTTGTTTTTCCTAATTGTTTTCTGCTAGACGTATTTGAGGACATGTCATTTTAAAGAAGAACAGTTACAAGGAACCACTTTGAAAGTAAGTAATTACATGTAAAACCACGAGTTACTTTTCTTTGGAATTATTCCATTAATATCTGGCACAATCCCTATCACATAGTGGATTCCAAAAGTGAGGTAGTGAGGAAAGGATTTGCCATCACATATTGTGGAACTAGACTCTAAAATACTGTATGCTGTATCCTAAAATTGCTCTTAAATATACAAGTGAAAAATATGTAGCCTTTTAGAAAAGGGTAAGTCATCATTGAATATGAAAACAAGTTTTTCAAAATAGTACATCATTATAGTTGCTATAAAAATCTGCCTCAGAAAAGCACAATAAAGTAAATATCATCTCATAGCAAAATGCATCATAGGAATAGCTTAGATAACTTAAAAAAGGCAATATTGAATATGTTTTGTGATACGGCAGGAATTCTTAGAGGTGATATACACTAATTTTTGTGTGTGTGTGGTACTGGGGATGGAACCCAGGGGCATTCTACCTCTGAGCTACACCCCAGCCCAATTTTTTATTCTTTATTTTGAAACAGGGTTTCAATAAGTTGTGGAGGGCCTCACTAAGTAGCTGAGGCTGGCGGCGAACCTGAGATTCTCCTGTCTCAGCCTCCCAAGTACTGGGATTACAAGCATTCACCACCATGCCCAGCATTAATTTTTTTTTTTTAGGTAGTGAATATATGGTTATGGGAAAATCTGCATGATTGTTGTCTATGAGGGACTTTGAGGCAAATAAGATTCTGATTTTTAAAAGTTAAGTTTTATTAATTAATTGATTGATAGTTCATTTTTAAAATAATAAAATGGGTCTTAGAATGTAGGCCAGCCTTTTACCTAGTCCTTAAAACTAAACAATACCTTGTGTTTTGTCAGCTACACATTATTAAGGATCGTTTTTCTTTACATAGATTATAATCCCCCAGTAATATAAAATTCCACTTTAATTTTTATGTTTGTTTGAAAATATTCTTGTCTCTTTTAAAGGTTAGCATTGCATATTAATAGTATCTTCAAAATTAATTTGATTTAAAAAGTTTTAAATACATATTTTATACCTGCAACTCTGCCCCATCACTTCTTTCTCACCTTTTAAACTATCCTCAGTGCTACTGAGGTTTATAATCGTATGCTTCACTAAAATAATAAGGTATTACTTTATCAAAGCAAAAGTATAGGCGTGACAGAGGTTGAATGCCTCTGGGTTCAATTCCCAGTACCACAAAATTATATATATAATATATATAATTATACCTTCTTGTGTATATTTGTTTGCTATGCATTTCACCATATCAAATATACACAAGAAGGTATAAATGTGTTTCTTTCTACCTCTGAGAACCTGCTAATCTAAATATTAGTAAATGTTTAAATACACTCATGGGACAAAACATTCATAGAACACGCATTACAAAAAGAACGGAAACATTATCTTATGTTTTCAGCAAATTGAATTCTGCCCTATTGACAAAATTAGTTTTTTGTCTATCATTGAAGGGTATGAAAATATTATTTTAATTTTGAATGAATTTGTTACATAAAGCTATCTAATCATATTTAACCTGCTATAAAAAGACAATATTATTTCATATACTAAAACTGCCAATCTCTATTTGGAATATCTTTCACGCATCCATGCATCTTGCTCTGAGAAATCATGATGATGGTACATGATTAGAACTGTCAAAGTTTTATGTGTTCTTTTGAATTTATAATTTTCTCCTTTTAACTTGACAGGTGATGATTCTTTCTCATATCTTTAAGACATTGTTGAAAATATTTATATATTAACAAAATCCCACATTTCCTCACACCTTTTACAAATGATGAGTACACAAAAGCGACACTGTTTGAAGTCACACATCATAGGCTTTGATTCATCTTTTTCAGTCCTTTTCCTTGACAGGTGCTGATGATTTGCTTCCTATCTTAGTAACTGCTGCAAGCTGTCACATCTACTTCCAATTAATACATATCTGTTACAGTCCAGCAGCTCTAACGTATGCAAACTACAAAATATTTCTTCAACTTTTACTAACCAGGTGTTGCCATGGTTTCCGGTTTAGCAGGCAAAGTCACTTGGCATGTTTCTGACAAGTATATCGTCAATCATTAGACAACATATTTTACTCATTGACAAGAACCTTCCATGTAATAATAGGACTCTGACTTACAATGGAACTCATTGAAGAAATAAAGAACAAAATCAGTAAACATTTTATATGACTATGTTGATTGATATTAATGAGAGTTGATTTTTATAATTCCTTTGTCAAGTTTCAACTTTAAATTCCAAATGTTATATTACTTCCTTACTTTAAGAACATTACTACAACAAACTATCCCACTTTTACTAGTATGTATTAAATTCTCACTAAAATATTACCGGACTAAATAGCTTGAAGTAGAATAATTTACTACTTCATCTGAGACATTTAATATTCAGTAATATTTCAGGAAAGAAATATATCTATATCTGTTTTTATCTTTGTCTAGGATATTTTTAAATGAGAATATTGTATTTTATAAAGGTTCTTGAGTCATTTTGAATGATGCTCTATGCTACTCATAATCAATTACAGAAATGCCAACTAAGCTCTTTAAAATGATAATGAAGAAGTTTAAGAAAAAAATTAAAGTGGTTTTTTTATGTTAATATGATGATATTTTTTCTCTTGTAAATAATATTGAAATGGCACCAAGATCCAGAATATATTTTCTTCTTATCACATACATGTCTATAAGTAAAAGTGAGACATATAACTGTTTGGTTCTTCTTCAAACAAGAGAATATCAGTTTGATGGGCATGACAATATTAATTATTTTCTTCCCCTTGTGTCAGAATCAGCAGATAAGCATTAATGATTTGGTAAGAGAATGGAATCTAAACAAGTTGCTAGCTGTTACCATGCTTAGGAATATGAAAGTTGGCCAGATAATGTCTGTCTGAATGTAGCATTTGCTAATTGATAATATTTGATTGAACAAATAAAATGGAATGGAAATGAAAACTGAATAAACATGAATAAAATGAGGACAGAGGAAGAAAAGGTCCTATGATTAAAAGAAAATGATATTAAAAATAATATGAATATAGATTGTTTTAATTGAGTCAGAAAATAGGCATACTAACTTTTGTAATGCCAGAAATCTCCTTCATACATAGTTGCAGAGCTAAGTGCATTTTACTCAAGTGGTGTGCAATTTAGAATATCCACACAACTCATTATACACATTAACTCACTTTTTCATAAATACTTCAAATCACTATTTTATTACCCACTCCCTGCTCAACACTGGGTGAATAGTGACAGCATAATGTAACTAACAACTCTATTCATTCACTCGGCAGATGATGTTTATTGACTTCTGTTCCAAGTGGTTTGGATATATCAGTGCTATGGTTTAAATGTTGCCACCAAAACTCATGCTGAAATTTAATACCCTTTATGAGATAATATAAGGGAGTACCAGGTGGGGCTTTTAAGTTGTGATTGTCAGCAGGGTCTTGCCTTCATAAATAGATCAATCCAATCATGTGCTAATGGATTAGTGGGTTGAGGATGTGGCTTTGCTGTAGAAATGAACTCTCTTTTGTCTAGTTTGCTCTGTCTCTTCATGTGGTAGCTTGAAGAGAGCTACCACATGAGAGGGAGAGTTGCCACCAGCAAGAAGGCTCTAACCAGATGCAGTCCCTCAAAGTTGGGCCCTCCAGCCTCCAGGATTGCAAATAATACATTTTAAAAAAATCATCAAGTTTGCTAGGCATGGTGGTGGATGCTTGTAATCCCAGTACTTTGGGAGGTGGAGACCGGAGGATCCTGGTTCACGGCCAGCCTCAGCTCTCTCTTTCTCTCTCTCTCTCTCTCTCTCCCTGTCTCTCTCACTCTCTCTCTCTCTCTCTCTACTTAGTGAGGCCCTCCGCAACTTAGTGAGGCCCAGTTTCAAAATAAAGTATAATAAAAGAGGGCCGGGGGTGTAGTGTGGAGGTAGAATGCCCCTGGGTTCAATCCCCGGTACCGCAAAAAAAAAAAAAATCATCAAGTCAAGTCTGTGAAATTCAGTTATAGCAATAACAAAATCAAGACAATCAGTGGATAAATTTTATGGAAATCTCTGTTCTCAGTATATATTCTACCATCAAAAGCTAAACAATAAATATCCTTACTAAACAAGTAAATAATAAAAGATATACTGGCAATTAATGCTATGGGGAAGACGGGTGAGAAGCAGTAAGATTCAAATTCAAAGTATTATATGTGGGATTTTCATTTGCATTGGTTAGAGAGATCAAGAGAGAGAGACTGCTCAAGAAAAAGCAGTGTTTGTGGGATGATATAACTCAGCCATCCTTGCTGCAGGCTTGGAAGGCTATGAATTTGCACCTGGAAGTGTTTGGGTGCCACAAGTACCAATGCCGGTAGCCAGTAAGGTCTCTTGTGACCACAGCTGCCCGGGGTAGCAGCAAATTACACCAGATGGGCAACTAAGCAAAGGAGAAGTAACACTATGTCAAACAAAAAATATAACTCAAAATGACAGTAAACAAAATCATCTCTCAATAATAACATTGAATGTCAAAGGTATAAACTCTACAATTAAAAGTTATAGACTGGCAATGTGTATTAAAGAACATAATGCAACTTTATGCTGCTTGGAACAAACTCACCTTACAGGCAAAGATATCCATAGGTTAAAGGTGAAAGGATGGAAAAAGATATACCACACAAATGGAGACTAAAAACAAGCAGGGGTAGCAATGCTCATATCTGACAAAGTGGACTTTAAGCTAAAACAAAATGGGTCACTTTTTACTAATTAAAGGAACAATCCAACAAGAATATGTAATGATAGTAAACATTTATGCCCCAAATGTGGGCACACTGACTTTAAGAAAACAAACTCTTCAAGAAAGCATCTTTACAGTTGTACTTATTATGAGCCGAAATGTCCTGTGAGACAGTATTTTGTCTGAGAAAATTGTTTAACAGTTAAAGATGAGAATGATTATTAATTGCATAGTATTGGCAATACTAATATGAATATTTGTTATTGATTTATGTTTATTTTATGTCAATAAAGATATGACTCAATAGGCAAACAAGTCCTAAATTTATATAGTGGTAGAAGCAAATAATTTATCAGTTTTTGGTCTTAATTTTTCTGGTATATGGAACAAGAAATTCCTTTTAATTAATTTTTTTGTGTGTGTAAGCCAGTTTAAGTTGAGTGAATTTCTACTTAAGAGACATATTGGGAATTAATTATAAAAAATTATTTTTTGTTTTCTTAAATATATTATTTAAAAGTAATAGTTTACTCCTGTATTATAACTGGAGATAAAAACATACAAAATAAACTCAAAATGTCTACTGATCTAAATATTTTTGTTAATTGTGGCTTTTCCCCATCTAAATGTTTTTCATAAATGCCTATTGGCTATTGTTTTTTTTTTTTCATAAATAGCTTTATTAGAAAAATGATTTAACATCTGGGTTGTACAAGGGATCTGAAAATTCATTTTCTGATGTCTAAGTCTTGGAACCCCACAGAGTATGCCTGAGTTCTCTTATTTGAGAAACAACAAATGCACATAATGCACACCCTTGCAGAAGGACTGCTTCCAAGTTCTTCTGTTTACACCTTGGTTACTTTCTTTCCTCAGATCTCTTAACTTCAGCCTGGAGTTGAATAGACATTCCCTCAGGCCATTCCTGGGTTCCAAAGAAACTGAATCTGAAACAAACAGGGTCACATCAGTAATGCACACATCTTGCATTAAGTTGTTCTCACCTATGTTCTCACCTAAACATATATTGTTTATTTTTTATTTATTTATTTATTTTTTTTTTTGCAGTTCCAGGGATTGAATGTAGGGGCGTTCTACCTCCGCGCTACGCCCCCAGCCCTATTTTTTTTATACTTTATTTTGAAACCGGGTCTCACGAAGTTGCGGAGGGCCTCACTAAGGAGAGAGAGAGAGAGAGAAAGAGAGAGGGAGAGAGAGAGCAAGAGAGCTGAGGCTGGTCACGAACCCGGATCCTCCGGTCTCCGCCTCCCAAAGTACAGGGATTACAAGGGTGCGCCACCACGCCCGGCCTGCTATTTTTCTTTATAGTATAGTTAAATCAATTTCTGAGGTTGCTAAGTAAAACATACTAAATGAAATAAAAAATTGTCAAAAGTTTCCTAAATTTCTTGATAATAGAAATGTGAAATATAAGTATTGTGTACTGGATAAAGAAAGGTAAAGGAAGCCCTACATACTTTATTTTGTTTATATTTTAAATATATTTATCTAAGAAATTTATCCAAAATAATAAAAAATAAAATACTATATCTCAGTGTATTCCCCAGTGAAGTGAAGGATGATTTTCATAATGATATATGTCTTAAAAATAGTAACTAAGAGCTTTGTGCAAGCTCTTTTACTGTCAAATTGATGTTCATTGTGATGTGAGACTATAATCCACCAATAAAAGCACATTTAAAAAAATAGTAACCACCACATGTGTATTGTTTTGTAAGTTATAGGGCATGTTCATGTATATTGGTGCTATGTACACTTTTTGAAATAAAATAAATAAGAAATAAACTAGGGTTTAATTTTGATTTTTTAATATATTGACAGACAACTAAAATTAAAAAGAAATAGCTCCTACGTGTGTGTGTGTGTGTGTGTGTGTGTGTGTGTGTGTGTGTGTGTGTTCCCGCGTGCGTGCGGGCAGGTGTAGTACTGGGGATTGAACCAGGGCATTCTACCTCTGAGCTACACCCTCAGCCCTATTTTATTCTTGATTATGAAACAGGGTCTCACTAAGCTGAGGAAGGCCTCACTAAATTGCTAAAGCTGGCTGTGAACCTGAGATCCTCCTTTCCTAGCCTCCCAAGTACTGGGATTACAGGCATGCACCATCAAAGGCTGCTCCTACACATTTAAATACATGATTCAATTATTAGTATTTGCTTAAATTCTTCCAGTAACAATAACATGTTTCCTCTTTTTTAATGAAAGGCTCATTCATATACTTAGGATTGAACCCAGGGGAATTCTACCTTTGAGCTACATTCCTAACCCTATTTTATTTATATTATTTTATTTTGAAACAGGGTCTCACAAAATTGCTGAGGGCCCCACTAATTTGCTGTTGCTGGCCGTGAACCTACAATGTGAACCTACAGTCCTCTTGTCTCAGTCTCCTAAATATCGGGATTAGAGCATGCGCCATCATGCCTGGCAGGATCATATTTTTAATTTTCATTACACTTAATTGTTTTTTAAAATATCATAATTCTCAAGCATATTACCAGTTATTTCATAGCAGATGTTTACTACAATTTATCCAAAGTAGGACTTTAGTAAATATCTGTTGAATTGACTGAATTTAATAAGGAACAAAATAAACTCTGATTTTGTGGTAAGGAAAGTAAAATAAGCTGTTTTTTGTTTGTTTGTTTGTTTTGCTGTTTTCCCAAAGAGCAACTGTGGTCATCTGTTCTTAACACTGTTCTCTCCATCAGTGGAGAGGGTGGGCCCACACAACTGAGCAGATCTGCGAAGTGTAAGTACCCGGTGTAATCAAACCCTTGAAAGAAGACTGCGTCCTGCTTGTTACGAGAAGAGAATCATAAGTGAGCCTCATGATGCCCTGGGCTTTATTTCAGAATTTCAGTGTTTGTTTGGTTGTTTCAGAGAAGCTTGAGAAATCTCTCCCTGGGTTAGAAATCTTTAAAATCCTCTGTACTTTTGGAGTTTTTACACCATGGATAAGGTAGGATTTTCAGGAAAGCAACAAATAACATTTTAAATTCATTAAGCTTGAAAGTCGTTGAACTTTTGAAATTTACTAAAGTACTACTCGTCTTTTAAAGGAAACTTGTAAACTTTGGCAATTAGCCAAAGAAAATTCTGGAGTGTTTTAAAGATATACTGCTTCATTTTCTAGATTATTAAACTTGTGATTTGTGTCCATGTGTTTATGTAAGATTCTGCTATTCAATTATGCATAGAAAATTCTGATTAGACTGTTATTTTCAAAATGCTCAACTCTATTTCTAATAGAAATATGATGGATTTATGAGAATAAATTTGGGTGCATGTTTTCAACTACATTATCATTTTAAGCAAAATATATCCATAAGCATTCACATGCCAACTATAGTGAGCACTTAATTTTTGTCTGACATTGTCAAGCCTGAATGTCACAAAGTAGGAGTGGTATTTATTTTTTGGTAATTTATTTTGTGGTCATATGCCATAATAATTCTAAAACATTTCTGAGCTGAATAAAATACAATTTTGAAATAGAGAAGGAAATGCAAGATACATGTAAATTGTTGCTCTGAATGACAAAGTTCTGCAAGTTCTAAAGATATGTTTCAATTTAAATAAAAAACTCCATCTCCCATTTTCTATTCCACATTTTTATTATCTTTTTATCTCTCTGTGCATCTTCTAAGCAGCTTTTGGCTTTCCTATTTCTTTGAGTTAGAATTACAATATTGTTGAAACATAAAGTTTTTATTTTTAGAACTGGAAATCCAAAGCCAATTTAAAAATTTTTACTAGAATTGAATGAAAATAAGTGACTTTATACTCTGCATGACAGACATCAATTTTGAAAGTGTTATATAAGTTAGTGACAAGTATGAAAACGCAGTAGGATAGTATGTCAAAAGCACCTCTAGTTTTACATTTTATTAATGCATCTATCCTAAAATGACATTTTTCATATCAGAAAAAAATCCATTTTTAATCATATAGTTATTGAATGTATGTGATTTTTAGGTAAGTCACTGTTGGTGATTGGGTTAATATTTAAAACATAAATTCATTAAAAATGAAAGAGAAATGATACAATAAGTTAGCTTAAAATTTAGCAAATATCTGTGTTTATTTTTTTTCTATTATAATTACTAGATTACTTTCTCATTGTTTCTCCTTTGGTTCAGCCTACTTATAAATAAGTAGAATTTCTGATTCATAATGTCAATGCAAACTCTGCATAAATTCCATGATACAAGATTATGCCAGTATAAATAAATTACTAAGTTCTTTTCATCCGTAGAGAACTAGTCAACATTGGTTCATCACTTCAAGCCCATAAACTAAGATGTTCCTATATCTCCTTGTTTAATTAACCCTTATTTTATATCTCTGCTTACTTCTACTCTAGGTTCTTTGGTTTTTGTACTTGATTATGTCAATATCAATATGATTCTTAGAATCAATTTAGCAATTTAGCTTCTAAATTAACAATCTCTCTCAGCATATATTTTCGTATTCATTAAGTTTTGGACAATTTCTTCAGGCAGTTACTTTGAAAAGGAGTTTATATCATAGTAACAAAATCAATAGTGATGGGTACTCTAAGCAAGAAATATTTTTAAATGTCTTTGGATTTTTAAAGCATTGAGAAATTATACTGTCCTTGATGTAATCCTTCCATCTTGTCATTATATCACCCCACCTTTTTTTTCCCATTCCACCTCTGTTATTTGGTGTTTCTCTTCTCTTCTCTTTTTTTTTTTTTTTTTTTTGCAGTACCAGGGATTGAACCCAGGGGCGTTCTACCTCTGCGCTACACCCCCGGCACTATTTTTTTTCTTTGTACTTTATTTTGAAACCGGGTCTCACAAAGTTGCGGAGGGCCTCACTAGGTAGAGAGAGAGAGAGAGAGAGAGAGAGCTGAGGCTGGCCGCGAACCCGGATCCTCCGGTCTCCGCCTCCCAACGTACTGGGACTACAAGCATGCGCCACCACGCCCGGCTGGTGTTTCTCTTCTTTCTCTCTCTCTATCCCTGATTGGGAAAACACCTCACATTTTCCATGTCATATTGAAAGTTATGCATTCTTGAATTTGATATCAAGATGGAAGCATGGAGTTATCCTGCTCCAACCTCCAGTATTTATCACTGTCCATCTAAAAATACAACATACTTTCAAAATAAAAATATATTTTTCCTACTTTATTACAATTAAAGTGAATTTGTATTTCTTTGAAATAGCAATCACTTATTAATGTTTAAAATGTTATTAAAACAGTACTAACTGGTAAAAATAATGTTTTATACTTTAGGGTCAATTGCATAGATTATATAGGCAGTAAAGATTCTGTGCTACTCAAAACACACTTATGGAAGTACTGCAATCAATGGTCTTTTCTTTTTTTGGGGGGGATATTGGGGATTGAACTGAGAGCATTCTACCTTCAAGCTATAATTTAGGCTATTTATTTATTTATTTATTTATTTATTGTATTTGACATAGGGTCTCACTAGGTTGCTGAGAGTCTTGGCACATTGCTGAGGCTGGTCTTGAACCTGTAATCCTCCTTTCTCAGCCCCCAAATTACTAGTATTACAGACATGTGCCACCATACTCAGATATAATCATATTTTGGACTACAACAGGTAATAGAATAGCTTCCTAATGTTAAAAAGAAAAAAAAAGTTCTGTGTTAATGGTTGTTCACATTTACCAAACAAGGAACTTCAAGAGAAAATTCTAATGACATTATGGACACACTCAAAAGAAGACAATGTATTTGCAACAGTAGTTTTTTAATATAGCGGCCATCAGGCAAGATACTACAATGATGCCTGATAGGAGAAATATTCAATTTCAGCTTTCTTTTTTTTTTTTTTTGCAGTACTGGGGATTAAGCCCAGGGGCATTCTACCTCCAAGCTACAGCCCAGCCCTATTTGTTATTCTTTATTTTGAAACAGGGTCTCACTAAGTTGGGGAGGGCCTTGCTAAGTTGCTGAGGCTGTCTGGAACCTCCGATCCTCCAGTCTCAGCCTCCCAAGTACTAGGATTACAAGCATGTGCCACCACGCCCGGCTTCAATTTCAACTTTATAATAAGCCAGCTTGTACCCATCCCATGTCATATGAAAGAAAGGGAAAATTCAGATGGAGTCTGCTAGATTCCATTAGTTGAAGAAATATGTCAGAGAATACAGAGAAATAAAAGGCAGATGGAGAGAGAAGAGAAAGCTGTTATTGGAACCAAGGCATGGAGAAGGGAAAGGGTATGGAGAACCCTGGGGATTTGAGGGTTACCCATGAGTTCATAAGCCTACTGAATGGAAAAGTGTATTACCATACTATTTAGTCTTGAAAAGAAGAGTCACAGAAGGAAGAGAGAAGAGTGTTTACTTTCACACAATGCTGAGAATAGCGCCTATGCCCTCCTGCCATAGAGGAAAAGCTATTAGTCATAGACTGAGTGGAACACTAAAGAAAGTCTTGCCTTGGGAGTAGAAAATAGCTCTAGAAAGAGCACTTCTCTGGACTCATCTGACAAATTATAATGAGGAAAACCTGAAAGTTTCAAGAACTGTTTCCTTGTAAGCTAACTATATAAAGATCAAAGTGCTAGTCTATTTATAGAAATATAAATATATCCAGCACTGATCCAGGTAAAGTTCACAATGATGGAGACTCAATCAAATAATAAGACATGGAAAGACACAGGAAAACCCAACTCATACTGAAAGAAAAATCAATCAATTGGAATTGGCACAGCTAAGATTAGAATTAGCAAATGAGAATTCATCATAACTACTCTCCCATAAGTAAAAGTTAAGGGGAGATATGGAAGGTCTAAAAATACATCAACTTCTAGAAATTAAATTACATTGAATGATATTAAAAATACCCTTGATGGGAGTAATAGATTGAAAACTATATATTATCAAACTTAAATATATAGCAATGAAACTGTCTGAACTGAAAGAGAAAGAGTTGAATTTTAAAAATGAACATAGTGTCATTTAAATGTGGACCAACTTCAAGGGCTAATGCATGAATAAATACAATACTAGAAGCAGATGGAAGTGCAAACAAAAATCAAAGACATAATGCTTGAAATTTTTCTAATTTTTATAAACACTAAAAACCTAAAGATTAAAATGTTTCTACAAAACTCAATCCCCAAAAGTATAAGAAAACTTTATCTGCTATAATATAACCAAATATTCAAAACCAATGAATGTCTTCGAAAGCTAAAGAAAAGATATTAATTATGTGTAAGAAAGATAAGGATGACATTAGGTTTCTTGTAAAAAATGCAAATGATGCAAGATGGTAGAGAGAAATATTTAAAGATCTAAAAGAAAAAATGAAAATGTTAACCAAGAATTCAATACCTAGCAAAACAATAACAAACAAAAGAAAATATATTCAAAAGAAAGTAAAAATAAAGACATTTTCAGATAACAAAACCTGCTCACTAATTATCTATGCTGTAAGAAATTTTAAAGGGCCAAAAATCATACTGCATTTTGGATCGACTCAAAGGAATGCAGTGCAGAAGAAATGCTAACTGCATAGATAAAAACATGAGGCTTTTATTATTTCAATTTCGATAAAATATATAGACTACTTAAACAAAATAATAAAACTGCATTAGCATGGGTACTAGTTAAAGACATGACAAAACTATCATAAAGCCTATAAAGGAAAGCTTTAACAAAGAAAACTATTTTAAGTTTCTTTGTACGTAAAGTGCCACAATATCATGGTAAGCTAAAATCATGTAAGCCTTAAAGCAGCAGAGGAGGTAGAGTGATGTGCTGTCATCACTCCAGAAGAACACTCCAGAAGAACACAACAACAGACTTTGGTTGGTTTTGCAGTCAGAGAAAGATATCCAGTTGCAGAGAATGCAAGCAGCCACTAGAAAATGGGAACAAAACAAGTTCTCCCTGGGAGCTTCCAAGGAATACAGCCCTGATGACTGCTTGGTTTTAGTGCAGTGAGACCCATGCCAGACTTCTGTCCAATAAGACTGCAATTTTTTTTTATTGTTTAAGCCATTAAGTTTGTGTTGACTATACTATAGAAAGTTAATACAGATCATTAATAAGAAAGAAAGGTTTTTTCCCATTCTGTAGGCTCTCTCTTTAGTCTCACTTAGCCTCAGTTAGAATGACAATTATCAAGAATATAAACAATAACAAATGCTGATAAGAATGTGGTTGAAAAGGAACTCTTGTACACTGTTGGTGGAATTGTAAATTAGTACAATTACCATGTAAATCAGTCTGTAGGTCCTCAAAAACTAGGAATGGAACCCCTATGTGACCTAGCTGTGCCTCAGTATTTTTCCTATAGAACTAACATCAGAATACTGTAGGGATACAGGCATTTCAAAGTTTATAGCAGCAAAATTCACAATAGCAAAATTATGGACCAAACCCAGGTGTCTGTCAACAGATGAATGGATAAAGAAAATGTGGTATATACACACAATGGTGTTTTATTCAGCCATAAAGAACAAAATCATGTCATTTCTAGAAAAATGAATAGAACTGGAGTACATTATGCTAAGTGAGATTAGTCAGTCTCCGAAAGTCAAGCAAGGGTGGCATGTTTTCTCTCATTTGTGGAAGCTAGAGAGAAAATAGGAAAAATAAAGGACTTTAAATGATGCAACCATAGATCAGTAGAGTAGTTTAAGGGGGTTAGGGGTGATGACTCCTTGGTTTTAGCCCAGTGAGACCCATAGCAGACTTCTGTCCAATAGGACTGCAATTTTTTTTTATAGTTTAAGCCATTAAGTTTGTGTTGACTATACTGTAGAAAGCTAATACAGATCATTAATAACAAAGAAAGGAGGTTTTCTCCCATTCTGTAGGCTCTCTCTTTAGTCCTGCTTAGCCTCAGTTAGAATGACAATGGGGTTAGGGAAAAGAGGGAAGACTGGGGAAGGAAACAGCTCAAATAATACTGCAGCACTATGTGAAGGTACTATTACCAATCTCATTAATTCCTGTAGGAAGGGGGAGCGGAAGCAGGGTGGGATGTGGAAGGAAGGAGGCAGAGACCTGTGTGCATGTGTTTTTAACACATTGAACCTTACTAGTGTGTATAATTGCAATGTACCAATAAATTGCAAAAAAGACAGTAGGTAAAATGGAATAATAAAAGAATCCAATAGAAGGCATAAAATGAAGAAAGCCAAATACTGCATGAAAACTAAGAAAAACTGTATTTGCTATAAGAAACTCACTTCAAATACAACAATGTAAATAGATTTTAAAAAGACATACTGGGTTAACATTAAGAAGAAAATTTCATAATGATAAAAGGAAAAACTAATCAAAGGGATAATAGAATTGCAAATGTTTATGTCTTTAATAAAGCCAACCCAACCAAAGATATGAAAGAAAACTGATAGAATTGCGATGCAAATAGTCAAACCCAAAATGATAGTGAAGATTTCAACAATCTTTTCTCAATAATTGATAAAGTATATAGAAAATCAGAGAGTATATAATTTGCTTGAACAGATACTATGAGATAACTTTGCATAAATGATATCTATGAAACACTCTGGTGGTGCATGCCTATAATCCCAGTACTTGGGAGGCTGAGACAGGAAGATCCCAGGTTCTAGGTTAGTTTGTAGTAACTTAGTGAGACCCTGTTTCAAAATAAAAAAAAAAATAGGACTGGGAGTTTAACTCAGAGGTAGAACACCCCTAGGTTCAATCCCCCATACCACACACAGAAATAGATAAACAAACAAACAAAACACTATCCTAACAACAGCAGAATAGAAATTCTTTTAAAAGCATGTGGGCGCCGGGCGTGGTGGCACACACTTGTAATCCCAGTACTTTGGGAGGCGGAGACCGGAGGATCCGGGTTCGTGGCCAGCCTCAGCTCTCTCGTTCTCTCTCTCTCCCTGTTTCTCTGTCTCTCTCTCTCCTTAGTGAGGCCCTCCGCAACTTCGTGAGACCCGGTTTCAAAATAAAGTATAAAAAATAGGGCCGGGGGGGGTAGCGCGGAGGTAAAACGCCCCTGCGTTCAATCCCCGGTACTGAAAAAAAAAAAAAAAGCATGTGGGACATTTACCAATTCATACCCTATTTTTGGCCTTTAAAACAAGAACCAGAAAATATCAAAGTCATACAAAATATGTTTTCTTACCATATTGGGTATCCATTGCTGCATAATGAATTGCCTCTAAATTGAGTATTTTATGTAACAATATTTATTATATCAGATTTTATAGTCGTTTCTTTAGGTTCTCTCACTAACTGCAATGATGGCATCAGCTAGTTCAGAAGTCATTACATGATAATTACAAGAATAGACTGAGGAGGAGACTGTTTCCAAAGTCCCTCATGAGGTTGTTGTTAGGATTCTCAGTTTTCTAAGGGGTTGCAGATTCGTTTAAAAACGAAAAACACTTAGCATACACAAAGAACTTAGGAAAACCAATGTGGATTAACACTACTTTACAATTTATTATAAAACTATTTACCTTAGCCCATTTTTCTGTTCCTATAACTAAATACCGCAGTCTGAATAATTCTTAAAGAACACAAGTTTCTTCAGCCTGATGTTCTGGAGACGGCATGTCTAGGGGCATGGCTCTAGCATTTTCCCAGCATCTAATGATGGCCTTTACATGTTCAAGACATGACAGAGGGCATCATGTGGCAAGGCAGAGCACATCCAAAAGACACAGCCAAAGTGTCATTTATAATAGACCCTCTCCTGAGATAACCCAGTTATCCATTATTCCATTCACCCATGAATGAATTAATTCATTCATGAGGACAGACTATTGATGACCTTATCACCTTTTAAAGGTTCCACCTCATTTTACCTGTTGATACCTCATGATGAGGATGAAATATCACCAAGAGTTTTGATGAGGGTCATTAGATTAGAATCATAGCCATGCAACAATAAAATCATTGTGGTATTGGGATTAAGAGAAACATTTATATATCGATGGAACAGAGTCCATTGATATATGTATATGGGTTTATTTCCATTAACATACATTGATTAAATATCACAAATAAAAATTCAGTTTATGGAGCTCTATCTCATTTATTATAAAATATATTTTCAGCTTAAATGACAAATAGATCATTACAACATCAAATGACCTAATTCTATTATTTGGATGTAAACATCTGTTTTGGCTTTAATGTCATTCTTATCCCAAGTTGGAACAAATATTTTCTTTTAAAAATATGACAAATAATTTGCTTTGAGAATAAAGAAAGGAAATAGAAAAATAATTTAGTCATTGAAAATGCAAATGTACATGCATGTAATCCTCATTTGCATGCATGCAATTCCAAAATGACTTTATGTATTTGATGAGGATGACTAAGAATCATTTGATGTGGAAAAGCATCTGCTCCACATACATAGGAATATTATTCAACTTGAACGAAAATTTACTACATGCATCAAATCGACATAATAGAGGCTGTAAAACAACAAATAGTGAAATATTATGGAATGAATTGCATTTGTTTAAGGATGCTTACAATGATAAATGTAGCAATGTAAAAAACTTTTCACTCATCTGTTTTGATCTACATTTGCATACATCCATATATTTTACTTTTATTTTCATGTTGCATGATTTTAAAAATTATAAATGTCAAGAAAATCAGGCTTATTGTTGTTTTTGGAGAAACTATTTTATATTTTTGATATCCTTTTGTCTGAATTTTTCAGTCTTTAAATCTTAGTATTATTGTACTGTCTGCAGTTACATGTTCTGTAAAATGTTTACTTAACCTGCAAATAGTAACACCTTATTCAAATCCAATATGGTATGACATATAACAGAAAATTGAAATAAAGCTCAGAAAACAAGTAAACCAAAAATGAAAATGATAATTGAAAAACAGAAGTTATTATTTTGGTGTGGTAAGGTTATCACTTTAGAAAGCATTTTAAATTTATTTTCTTCATTATTCAATGTGAACATATCTTAATTTTATCCAAGGGAGGATAGGATAAATCTGATTTCAAGTTTATTCTTTTGCCTGGGTTATTCATATCTTAGTATGAAGAACTTGTGCAGATGCTACAATAGTCAGTCAATGAGCACAGCATTCAACATTAGGACTGTGAAATGCACTCAGTAGGAAATGATGCATACACACATTATAAACTCACTGGTAAGAGCCCTATTTACCATATACATTTATAAAAAGGAAGGTGTCACAGAAAGCAGTATTGGTTTAAGAAAAATGTCAGAATAAAAAAAAAACCCTCACTGTCCTATATTGTTCACAGTTGTAGGCAAATATTCCTCTGTTCTTCAACCTGAAACAACAGGTTAAAATGGAGCATTGGCCTAAGAGCGAATGTTCTGCTTTTAACTCTATCCCGCGTTATGTCAACATAAGTGCAATGTAGCACCCAGATCCTCTTCACAGGAGGACTTGTCACCTCAAGTGGTAAGTCGATTAAGGTTTGATTCAGGAATAGAGACCCACAGCACCCAAGGCCATGCATCCCTAGGTGTCTCATGTCCAGTGATGGATTGGCAGGCAATTCCACAGCAGGACGATGCTGACGGGACAGGCTTAAAATAGACATCCTCATGGGTCAGTCAAGGTTTGTCAGGCCTGCATTACTTTGACAACTCCCTCTGGCTGACGCTGCTTCCTCCCTCATCCTTCACAGGTTCTGGTCCCTAATTAATACTCAGCATGACAAACTCTGTCTCAATACTTCCTTCCTTAGAAATAAACTACTTAGCAGTAATTCCCAGGTGTGTTGCGGGTCTAATGCTGCTGATAATGAGGAAGGCTTGACTGATATTGAGTGAAGCACACAGATACACTGACACAAGGTGGTGTCAAAGGTACCTTCATCGATCAAAGTCTCTCAGTAAAAGAATTGGTATAATATAGTCCTGTCAAGGAATGTCTTAGTGGGCACCATTGATCAAACATTTGAAAAGCACAAAAGAAATAGGAAACATAAAGACAATGAGTTACAATAGCTATTGCAAACACCATTAATACCCTTGATAAAAGTTGTGAGAAGCTGAAGAGGATAAATAGATGATTACAAGATGAATGTGGGCCAGGCGTGGTGGCACACACCTGTAATCCCACTACTTGGGAGGCTGAGACAGGAGGATCGCAGGTTTGCGGCCAGCCTCAGCAGCTTGTGAGACCCTCTGCAACTTAGTGAGACCATGTTTCAAAATAAAGAATAAAATGGGGCTGGGGGTATAGCTCGGAGGCAGAATGCCCCTGGGTTCCATCCCCAATACCGCAAAAAAAAAAAAGATGAATATGAAAACCAGAGTGTCCCTTGGCAATAAATAAAGTGACTTTCATCTTATAGCTTAAGGCAGACAAAGCTGAAGCCAGGTTTAGTACTTAGTAGAATGGCTGAAGTCCAGAAAAGATTAGAAGCTCTAACAGATCAAGTTTTCTTTGCAAAGGTTGGAGCCATTGTAGGGGAAATATGGAAATTGAAGTTGGCATATGTCCCACAAATGTTCAATTTTTGCATATATCTGCAGTCCCTGAGTCTGTATAAGTATCCAGACCTCCCTATAAGAGTTAATACTCTTCTAATTTAAAGTCAATTCAGGGATTTTTTTTTTTCAAGACAACTGCTCCAAACAGTGTGACAGCTCCTCAAACTGTTAAAAGTAGAATTACCATATGATTCAGCAATTCCAGGCCTAGGTATAATCCCAAGGGAACTGAAAACATATGTTCACACAAAAACTGTGCATTAATGAAACACTGGCATTATCCATAATAGCTGAAAAGTAGAAACAAGTCAAATAAAAGATACAAAATGACATATATAATTTTTCAGTACATCCTTATTTTTTAACACTGCAAAGTAGTACAAGCTTAGTTTGTGTTTTCTTCATTTTAGCCTTAGACCAGTCATTTCGCTAAGGAGACCTGGCTTTTTTTTTATTTGTTTTATTGTTTGCTTTATCATTTTGTTTTTTGGAGAATAATATTTAGAAACCCAGGCCTGAGTGCTATTTCTGTATCTATCTATCTATCATCTATCTATTTCATGGAAGAGAAAAAATACTTTCTCCTTCTATACGTTTGAGTTCTTGGCTGGATCCATTGTAACAACATATAAGAATAATAAGAAAAATTAATACACGTTTCTGTTTTTTTTTTTTTTTCTGCGGTACCGGGGATTGAATGCAGGGGCGTTCTACCGCCGCACTACACACCCGGCCCTATTTTTTATACTTTATTTTGAAACCGGGTCTCACGAAGTTGCGGAGGCCTCACTAAGTAGAGAGAGACTTCAGAGGGAGAGACAGGGAGAGAGAGACAGGGAGAGAGAGAGAGAGAGAGAGAGACAGACAGAGAGCGAGCGAGAGAGCTGAGGCTGGCCGCGAACCCGGATCCTCTGGTCTCCGCCTCCCAAAGTACTGGGATTACAAGCGTGTGCCACCACGCCCGGCAATACATGTTTCTTTAATACAAGTTTTACATGACATGGAAAACTTCATAATGAAATGAAGATTCAAAGAAATGGTTAAATGTAATTTTTGATGGAGAGTAAAGAGACATGGAAGAATGTGATGGGAAAAAGACATACTGAGTAAGTGTGGTAATCTGGGCGAAGATATAAAGTAACTTTTGTTCAAATTATTTTCTTGTCCATCTATCTTCAGAGTTAAGAATACTCCTTTTCTCCAGGTATAGGGAGGGTACCTCTCACATGTCATGCTTCAGGGGAAAGTCACAAAGTGCATTCTGCACATGCCATTTCTCAAATTCTTTGGTTTAAAATATTTGAGATGTTAAGATGCCATATTTTGGGGTACCATATCTTGAAACTCATAGATATGTCAAAATTAAATTATTTATGGTAATACTTTCAATGTAATCCTTCAAAGTGATAAAATTTGGGGCACACTTCCTCAAAATATGGCACCTTAGCATTTGAGAAAAGAGCAGAATGGGTATTCTGACTTTCCCTCTTTTTCCTCAATAAAGCAGATTATAAAATGCTGATTTGAGAGATACCTTCCATATACCTAGAGAAAAAAATAAAGTTTCTTTCCTCAACAGATGCAAGAAAACAGAAGAATCTGAAAAAGTAGGCCTCAATTACTTCCTCCCAGTTCATTACCATTAGGTCATATCCTCCTCCAGCAGTGGTACTTCTCCAGGACTCTATGCTTCTCCATCAGACTTAGCATGAAATACACATTCGTTCACTTTTTTCATTTCCTTATGAAGGTTCCTGTGTCACATAAAACTTATAATAAATAAAGTTGTATGCTTTTCTATTGTTAATCTGTTCTTTATTATAGATACCTCAGGCATGAACCTAGTGATGGGTAAGGAAAATTGTATTAGCTTTTCACTGATGGTATAAAATACCTGAGAAAAACAACTTAGAAGAGGAAAGATTTATTTTGGCCCGTAGTTTCAGTCCGTGATCAAGTGGCTCCATGGCTTTGGGCTGAGGTGAAGCATGCCCTGGGCTGCTCAGCTCAGGGCAGCCAGGAAGGAGAAGGGGTCTAGGCAGGAACGTAGGAACATGAGAGATCACTGGGGGTCAGGGCATGCTCCAAGTGACCTACTTCCTCCAATTAGGCACCACCACCACCCAATAATGCCAAATATGAATCCCTGAGTGGATTAACCACTGATAATGTCAGAGCTCTCATTGTCCAACCACTTCCTGAAGGCTCCTCTGAGCCTCACTGCATTGGGGAACCAAGCCTCCAACACGTGAGATTTTGGTGGACATTCCAAATTCAAATCATTACAAAAATAAATCCTCTCCTATAGAAACAAGTATCATTTTCATTTTGTCTCTTTTGGCTACTGGTATCTCTTTCTCTCACTACAGGAAATTGTGTTCCCATAATCTATAAGTAGTTTGTTTATTTCTTCAACCTTGATATACAAATAAAGTAGGTTCATTATTGGACAGTGTTTATACACAGATATTTATGTCTTTTCTCCTTAAAATCTTGAGTCAAAACAATAAGTTATTTAGGTTAGCATCTTTCCCCCTAAATTTAATGATGTTGTTAAATATTTGCATTACAATTTAAGTTTTTAGAGTCCGTATTTGGTGCTGTGATTGCTGACTTTCTGGATGATTTTTTTTAAAATTAGCATTAAGTCAAGCCATTATTTCTGGTATTATAGTTCTTTGGGCTCTGATAAGTTATACATAGAGTCAGATCACGCATCCATTGCCCAAGTACCATATGGCGCAGATTCATCATACTAAATTTCCAATGGAAGTTCCTCTTCAATCGATTCCTCTTCTTTGCACTCCTTGAACCCCTGCCAGACACGTATCAGTTTTATGTCTGTACAGTCTTGCCCATTGGATCTATGTGCAGTTTGGCATAACATTTGCTGTCTCGGCTGCTCACAGGTTAAGGCTTTTGTTTCTTACATGAGAAGAAAAGAATCTGGGTTGGTTTCTCATTCTTTCTTCAAGGCTGATATTTTCTTCCTCAGGTCCGCAGCAGAAAAAGACACCTCCCAGGCCGGGCACGGTGCACGCTTGTAACCCAAGTACTTTGGGAGGTGGAGACCGGAGGATCCGTTTCAAGGCCAGCCTCAGCTCTATCTCTCCCTCTCTCTCTCTCTCTCCACTTAGTGAGGCCCTGCGCAACTTCGTGAGACCCGGTTTCAAAATAAAGGATAAAAATAGGGCCGGGGGTTTAGCGCGGAGATAGAACGCCCCTGCGTTCAATCCCCGGTACCGCAAAAAAAAAAAAAAAAAAAAGAAAAAAAAAGAAAAGGACATCTCCCAAAGCTCTTTTTGTAAAGGTTCAGGAGAAGCAGCTTGTCTATTCTGACTCCTCCCTCCAGGGATTCACACTGTACTGCCAACCTGCACTTATCAAACAATCTGTCAGGTCTTTTAGCTAAACTAATGTGCTCAGTTACATCTACCCCAGATAAGCGCTTCAAGTACTGGATTTTCTGCCTTTTCTGTCCTAGATTTTGGGCCAGTGATTTGCTCTGCTACCAGTGACAAATTTGAAGTTTGTCTAGCTCTTGTTCTTTCATATGAGAAGTGTTCTATCATTCAAGCTCTACATCTTGTGACAAAAGGCAGACGTTTTCTTTCCTATGGTTTTTAATTCACTGCTTCCAATTTACAGCAGGTAAGCAAAACAGGACTCTATATCCCTGAGGCTTATGCTGAAAATAAAAACAGATATGCCTAATCTTGCCACACTGGTATAAATTACACCAAATCTGCCCTTGCTTCCTTACTCATGCCTATTTACTTGCACCTAGATAACAAATTTGCCAAACTAAGGGAGCATTATTTAATTTTGATATTTAAAATCTTTTAAAATATATTTTACGTCTCTTTCTTCTCTTTCTGCTATTAAACAGGTTTCCATTTCTTTTTAATATGACAAAAAATAAATGTCCTTAATTTTCCCATGGTAATTTCTATAGATTAGATGAACTTCAGGACGGCAAGCAGCCCTACTATGGAATTTTTACATAAGAAAATATAAAGAAGCATGATTATTGAGTAATAGAACATTAGCAATTTAGGGGCAACAAATTTGGCGTGTGGCATCCCCTTTAAAACAGAAAAATTTTAAGTGATATGTAGAATATATATTACAATGCAATTGTGCTGAGTAATTTGTTGGGTTAATATGTGTGAAAACTAAAGACTAGACTACAAAGACAAGATTTCAATATATAATTTACTTAGCTGAGTTTTTTTTCTTCTTTTTACTAAAAAAGCACAAACTAAGTAATTTATTTTTCGATAGTCAAAAAATAAATTTGAGTAGGAGAAAAAGGCAAATAAATATCATTTTAGTCCCCCAAATACACTTTATCAAATAATGTTATATATTTTAAGAAAATTTCTCTTTCAAAGAAAATTTAGAAATTGAAGAGTTTGAATAGAATCTCAATTTGAATGTCTGCAGATAAATCCAGATAAGGAAAAGTAATGTTTCACTTTCATATGTAGTTCAGCAAATTCTAAAAATACAAATTAGAGATTTATATTAGATTTATGTTAAATATTATAATAAACTATCATAAATTTAGTAACAGAACAACAAAAATTATTTTCTTATAGATCTGTAGGTGAATAGATCAAAATGTCTCACTGGTCTAAAATCGGGTGGTTAGCAGGGCTGATCCTTCTGAAATCTTTAAGGAAGAATTCATTTCCTTGCTTATGCTATCTTCTAGAAGCTGTCTGCAATATTTGACTGATGGTTCCTTTCTTAATCTTTAAATAATACAGCACATTATCATCCAGTCTCTTCTCTCTCAGTCTCTCTTTTCTTTCCTTTTCACATTTTCTTCTCTGTCTTTGTCACACAAGCCACCCTTTCATAAGAATCCATGTAATTACATTGGGTTCACTGTATAATCTCCCCATATCAAGACCTTTAGTTACATCTTCAGAGTCTCTTTTGTTATGAAACATAAGGTATTATAGGTTCTGAGATCGGAATATGGGTATTATTGTGAGACCATTGTTCAGTATGCTATACATTGTTTAATAGTTCAATTTAGAGACCTCAATAAGGGATGAGTATGCATTAGCTGACAATATATTAAGTAAATTTCTTTTTTTCCTTCATTAGAAAAATGCCACTAGTAACTCAGTACCAAAAAAGTATTTTTCATTATTAAAATGATAAGTGCTATCATATTGTTGTGTGCATTTGCATATGCATGTGTTTAAACTAACAAAGACTACTTTATGAATAATGATACACACAATACTCACACAATGTTGAGAGGCCCCATTGTTTTTATAAAGGCTTTCCAAGCAAGAGTTAACCAAATAAAACCAGTATATATTTCATATTCTTCTGTTGGAAAACAATAATTCTCTGTTTGAATCTGGGAGTAAGGAGGTAGGGGGTATAAGCAACAGTTAGAAAGACAAAAAGAAGAGCCGGTATGGTGGTGCACACTTGTAATCCCAGTGCTTGGGAGGCTGAGACTGGAGGATCCTGGTTTGCAGCCAGCCTCAGCTACTTAGTGAGGCCCTTGCAACTTAGTGAGACCCTGTTTCAAAATAAAGTATAAAAAAAATAGGGCTGGGGGTGTAGCTCAGAGGTAGAATGCCCCTGGGTTTCATCCCACTTCTGCAAAAAAAAAAAAAAAAGAAAAAAATGTGGGTTAATAGTGTCAAAACCACAAATAGTTTAAGTTACTTTAAGCAAAAAGAACAAAGTGAGACATTACACTAACTTCAAAATATATTAAATAGATGTAGTAATTAAAACAACATGTTATTGGCATAAAACCAAACACATAGACAAATGGAATAGAATAGATAGCCTAGAAGTAAACCCATCCATTGAAAGACAACTAATTTTCAATGAAGGTGTTAAGAACACCCATTGGAGGACAGTCTTTTTAATCAATTATGCAAGAAAGTATGTAACCACATGCACAAGAATGAAGCTAGAGCCCTGTCTCTCATCAATTCCAAAAATTAACTGCATAGAAATTAAAGGGAAGGTCTGAAACTATGGAGCTATTAGAAGAAAATATGATTTTCAAACTGTACATCTGTTAAGGGGCTGATATCGGAATATATAAGGAACTCCAAAAACCTAATAGTAAAAACTGAATAACTCAATTAAAATAGGTAATAGAACTAAGTAGACATTTCTCAAAAGAAGACATACAGATGGCCAGCAGGCAAATTAAAAACATTTAGCATCACGAATCTCCAGGAAATGCAAATCAAAATCACCATGAGATATCACCTCACCTCAGCAAAAAGACCAAAAAACGTGAAAGGGTGTATTGTTCAGTAGCTCAGTGGCAGAGTGTTCACCTCCTAGCATGCCCAAAAACCGTGGGTTCTATTCCTAGAACCCAACAACAACAGAACAATTACAGGTAAATGCTCCTGAGGATGGGGAGGAAAGGGACTCCTCAAACACTGTTCTGGGAATTTATATTAGTGTAGCCATTATGGAAAAATGTATAGATGTTCCTCAATAAACCAAAAATAGAACTACAATATGACCCTGCAATCCCACTACCGGGTACATATCCAAAGGAAGGAAATGAGTATGTCAAACAAACATCTGCCCTCCCATGTCCATGGCAGCACTATTCAAAATAGCCAAGAAATGGAAACAGTCTAAGTGTCTATCAACTGAAGGATGAATGGGTAAATAAAATCTGGTACATACCTATAATACAATAATATTCAGCCATAAAAGAAGAAAATCCTGTCATTGTGGCAACATGGATGAAGCTGGAAATCACTATATTAAGTGAAATAAATCAGGAATGGAAAGACAAGAACTTCATGATCTCACTAATAAGTGGAATTTTAGAAATCTCATGGAAATTGAGAGTAGAATGCTAGTAATCAGAGCCTCAGAGAGTAGGGGGTGGTATGTATGGGAAAATGAGATCAGATCAACAGATCAATGAATACTGAGTTACCATTAGATAGGCATAAGAAGAATACTCTGGCATGCGAGTATTCATCGGTGTAACTATGGATAGCAAATGTTCTGTATATTTTGAGAACCTTGAATGGATTTTGAAATATCACAAAGAAATGATAATATTTGAGCAAGTAGATTTGTTTAACCTGACTTAAGCATTACACAATGTACATATGTATTGAAAAATCATGTGGCATCCTATTAAGATGTACTATTTTGTGCTTTTATGTAACAGTTAAAAATAAAATTTAAAAAGATAAAAAGTAATAGTTGCATGTATAATATTTAGTCTTATAAAATATACTGCTCATCTGATCTCTGTGACCTTTAATCCTATGTATGTAGACACCCTAAATTGTGGAGTTAGTGAACACTTTAAATTTGGAAAGCATGGAGGGTCTCATTCTCTTCACTTTGAAATGTACATAATTTTAGGTCTTTGAAAAATAGAAAGAAGACTTACCAATTGTGCTTTTAATTATAAGTAAAGAACTCCACAGATTTGAACTCCCAAATACTAACTAAATCTATGTTATATAGAAAGGAGACCAAAGTCAAAATATATCATAAATTTACCCCTGTGTTATCCCAGATTTTTTGTTTGGCTTTGCTCTAAGTGTTTTGTTGGCTTGTTTGTCTTTTAAGAAAAAAGTTAGGCATTTCTTATAGGCATGCAAAAAGACATTTTTGGAATTTAATTATATCTTTTTTCTCCAATTCTTTCAACTGGTCAATATTAAAGTGAGTTATTGCTTTTAAAATTCATTTAAAATTATTCAAAGTATTGATTCTATTTTTTTCTGTTGGTTCCTGTATTCTGTGTTATATTAATTTGAAATATATTAATTCTGTGTACTCAGAGCCTCAGGCATTTTCATCACAATGAAAGGAGTTTGGTATATTGATGTGCTCTTTTCCCATGCTGTCATCAGAGCCTCTGCTTGACGGAGACATAGACTCCACAGGAATATCACATCTAGCTATAATTTTACACTTATTTGGTATTGATTTAATGTAGACCCCACTGGAATTTCAAAAAGAGCCCACAAACAGTGAAATCTGTCAATTGTTGAAGAGATTATTAATTATTTCATTTGCTTATTTCATTTGTTCATTTGTTTATGGATATTTTTTTCAAATTGTTATTATTTGACATCCACATGCTAAAATAAAAGAATATAAACAAAAACCCACTTATTACTAGAATAGAACTGGGAGAGTTAAAACAAAATAAATGCTCTGATTATTATAACAAACAAACATCACATAACTATAAACCACAATCACAATAAAACATTAAAAGTAGATAATGTCTGAAAATCTTTAGAAAATGTGTGTACTACCAGAATCTAAGTCAAAGTAAAGCCCCAACTTGCCCTGTTTTATTTATGAAATAAATATTCATGACTTTAATTTTGCCATTTTTTTGAGTCTCTCTATATTTTCCTAGTGGCTCTTTTTTTAAGGCTTGGTCTCTCATAAAAAACAGTACTCTAGATGGCACTTTGATTATGACTATTTGGCCATATTCACCCATAGGTTAAAATGTTAAAAACTAAATTAGAAGAAAATTTAGCTAATAAAAATCATGATACAGATAAGATCTATATTTTATTTAGAAACATTTTGTTAAGTCATTAGATACTAGACTTCGTTAAGTATTCATTTCAGATCCACTCCTATAATTACTACATATTCTTCAGTGATTTTATATACATCTGGGCTTCACAAACTTTCTGTACAAAGATTATGATGCATTTATGTCTTAGACCCATAAATTTTCACTCAAAATCTACTAGAAAACAATATGATTGAAAAACAATACTGTGAGTTCAAAATGTCTTTTTAAAAAGCCTTTTATTCAATCATCCAAATGGAAATAACAAAAGATAATTAAGCCATGTGGCTTACTTGTATAAGTATTCCTGCTAGATATAACACATTATTCATAATCAGAGATGAACAATATTTTAAATGTGATGCTTTCTGAACATTATTAAATAACTGAGAATATTATTTACTTGAGATCTACATCAAGCACAGAGAAGGCTTAATAATTCCAAAAGGGAGGTGTGTTTTCTGGATCTCCAAGTATATATCTTTTTCAGCACATAAATCATTTTCAAATATTTTCTGATAAAGCAATGAACAAAGTAAATAAAATAAAAGTGAATGGTAAATATATACATATGAAAAGTTTGCAGATTTTTTTGCTGTATGCATCATTAAATGAGAATATGTAATTGTAAGAAATAAAATGCTGTGTCATGGAACTTTCATCAAAACAAACTAAAATGAAACAAATACTGGAACATCTAAGCAAAGTCTGAAAATATTCACTGGTTGAAAAATTCCTTCCAGTTTATTTCTTTGTTTCTATCTCCAGCTATGAACATAAAGAATGTTAAGGTTGCTAGTCTATAAGAATAAAACACAAAAAGCCAAGGCCTACCTAGACATTGCTGTAAAGTTCATCTTATGAATCAGAAGGGAGAACATGTTAAATTTGTGTTTGAAAGGAAAGAGAATAAAACTATAACCCGAGTTCAAGGAATTATAAAACATATAGTTTTTTTAAGAGAAAATTGATTCTGTAACTGAAATCCATACAGCTATCTTGACTTAGCAGTTTGCATAATAAAATGAAAATACTTTCCAAAAAATATGTTTACATTATTCAAGTTAGCACTTTAAAATGACTGAGTTCATTTTCTGCCAACTTAAAATACAGCTGTTACCATTCCTATCCAGAGCATATTCAAAAGCTTCTTTGGAAGGAAATGTGTGTGTGTGTGTGTGTGTGTGTG